>JANRGW010043797.1:0-32856 GCA_024733675.1 Psilopsiagon aymara | reverse complement strand
TAGAATCCCTTCCTGTTGTCCTTAACATCCCTAGCCAAGTTTAATTCTAAGTGGGCCTTAGCCTTCCTAACCTGGTCTGTAGCTTCCCAGACAACATCCTTGTATTCTCAGGCTGCCTGTCCTTGCTTCCACCTTCTATAATCCTCTTTTTCCCTTGGAATTTTCCTCAGTATGTCCATATCCATCCAAGGAGGTCTCCTGGCCCTCCTGCTACACTTCCTTCTAGTTTCTGTGGCACCTATTATATTGTACTTTTGTAGACATGTACACATTTCTAATTCCTCTTGTTTGTTCCCCATGCTATGGGCTTTTGTATAGAGGCATCTGAGCCTAGTTCCAAATGAAGCCGGTTCATTGGCTGGAGCAGCTGGAATATCTGTACATTGCCCTGAGCAGTCATTATAGGTGCTGGCGACTGACTTGGAGTGTTGGAATGGAATGATGCCCCCCTACCTCAACACATCTAGTTTAAAGCTTTCTTGACCAATCTGGCAAGCCTCCTGCCAAAATAGCTTTCCCCCTTTGTCAGACCAGCTCCGCTGGCCTCCAGTAGATCTAGCCTCCTAAATTGAGTCCCATGTTCTAAATACCCAAACCCCATACTATGGCACCACTGTTCTAACCATTTTGTTAACCTGGCCAATCCTCCTAGCCTTTTTAAGGTTCTCCCCTTTATCCTGGTGAATTGATGAAAAGACAATCTGAGCTCCAGAGTCCCCAGCCACCTCTCCCAGGGCTCTGCACTCCTTGATGATCACCAGGCTACTGCTATCTATATCACTAGCACCCACATGAACAGCTAGAAGTGGGTAATAGTCAGTGAGACTAACTAGAGCAGGCAGCCTCTCTGCAGCATTCCTGATCCATGCCCCTGGTAGGCAACACACCTCCCTTGAGACTGGGTCAGGCCAACAGATGTGTGCCTCTGTTCCTTTCCAAGTAGAGACCCCTACTACTATGACTCGTCACTTTTTTCATGGCAGCACCAGTAGTGATCTTCTTTGCCAGTGCATCAGCTGGTTGTTCCTGGTGTTAGTGTTTTTCCTCATTAGCCCCCTGCAGAACTGCAAAGTGGTTCTGGGTGGGGGCAACAGATTTAGAAGGAAGCCCCTTGCTTTTAATTGTTCTCTTCCTTTTCTGTTTTTTTTTTTTTTTTTTTTTTTTTTTTTGTTATTATTTCCCAGCTTCCTGAGTTAATGGCCTCCTTCTTCCCTCCATGAGCTACAGTGGATGCTTGAGGCCCCTGGAGTTGGGGCCTGGAGGAAGCAGTGCTGTTTCCTCTCAGCTTCCCTGACATCCTTCAGTCTATTGACAGTGTCCGGCAGCTCAGCCACCTGCTGCAGGTGGACCTCCACCGGGGAGCACCGGGTGCAGCCGGGACCATTGTGCATCCTGGCCCCGCAAGACCAATGCAGGCACTCTTTGCATTCCGAGCTCTGTGCTACAGCCTCCCCTCTCGTCGGCTCTGTCTGTGTGCCTATGCTGGCCACCCCCAGAGCAGCCACAGCAGAACATCCTGGTCATATGGCGAATGCTCACCATCCTGCTCCCCTCCCAGGCAAACTGCCTTGACACACCCTGGTTGCTCACTCTCCCTGGGTCAGGTTTTTAATCCATCAGGGCTGGTGCCACTCCTCTTGGCACCACCCCCTGTGAGTCAGCTTCTTGCGTCAACTGAGCTGCCGGCTCCTGGGCAAGTCCTATCAAGGACTTGAGGCTCCTTCGGTGGCTCTTGCCGCTCTGAGTTGAGGATCCTGGAGGCTGAGCTTTCCCCTGCTCAGGTGTTGAAGGCATCTTCTCTTGAGCTACTCACCTCAGCAATTGACCAGTTGAAGCTGTTGGGTATAAATCTGCACTTAAAACGCTAGATAATTTTGACAAACTCGAAATACTTGTTCTGTGAGATTAAATTCTTCTTAATGTAATAAAGAACCCCTACAGTTGTCAATTACGTTTGTGAAATGTAGAGTAACTAATGGCTTCAATGATACTTAAACACATACAATATTGTTTAAAAAGAACTGCCTCATTACTCTATCCAAAGACTGGGGAGAAAACAACCCCACAAATCTTAAATTAAGGAAAGCTATTTTAATTTTTCCCAATTGGAAGTACTGATGTGTGAGAAGACCTTCACCGATCACAGAAAATTACCTGCCTGACCAGCAGCGTACCGTACAGTCTTATCTCAAGACCTAATATTTTGATCTTGATATATAGAGAGAACTATACTATATCATGTAATGCATAATAAGAAGCAGGTAAAGTTACCTTACACTAGGTTCAACCTTGTCATCCACAGCTGGAGTGTGACTGGATATTTTATGATCAGGGTTCTAAAGAGTACCTGTCTCATTTAAGAGGCAGGGAAAAACATAAGTCAGCATCTGGAATTTGAGTAATGCATCAAATATTTACTGAACAAGTAATTTATTATGCTCTATGAAAAGCACCATTATGGCCATTTAATTTTTATCTCCTCTTATGAAGTAATATTCCCTCAGAAAATATTACAAGAAATGGACACAGAACATTGCTATTATGAGCTGTGCATGCAGTTCCTGGAAGGAACATTCTGACATAAAGTATGAAGGTTCTTGGAAAAAGGCATGTAAGTCACAGGTTTTCTATACTTAAAGCACAGAGTTCAAACATAGCACTTAAGAAAAAAAAATTGCTCACTTTTTTCATTGTTTGCGCACTTGTTCATTTTTTATTAGATGCCCAAAATGAAAATTATAGAGTTGGATGAGAATCCAACTTTTTGAAACTTTCATGTTCATACAAAACTCAAAGAGGCTACTGAATGTTAAATATTGAATTGACTACTGAATATTGACTAATGAATATTGAAAGAGCAGCCAAAAGTAAAAAGGTTTCCCTTTGCTTTTTCATTTCCCAGTCAAAAGAGAACGAGTTCCTGAAACTGTCTGGTTAAAAATAATTTCCTACTTTAATTGATGTGGTCAATGTTGACACAGAGTAGTGAATTCTTAAACAATAGACCAACTTCTTTCTGTGCCATTTAAACTTGCCTTACACCATAAGAGAAGAAGGAAGGGATTTTTTTGTTTTGCTTTTGGGTTTTGATTGGTTGGTTGGGTTCGGTTGGGTTCGGTTGGGTTCGGTTTGTTTTTTCCCTTTCTCTAAACACAGAATTTTCATGTTGTCAGGACACAGTTTGTCTTTAAGGCTTTGAGAAATACATAACAGAGATTAATCCACAGAGTAACCAACAGTCTGAATATTAATAAATATGCCCTTTAGATAAGGGGAAAACTCCCTGGAAGAGGGTTGTGTAATATGGCCTAAATGGCACTAGACTTCCTATGTGGCAAATCAGTTTGAATTAGCCAAAGATAGACTCTAATCCTGACACTGAATTTCTATAACTAGGTATAAAAGATCCTGTCCAAGCTCTTCCTATTTTCTTTTGCCTTAGATAATCTCCAAATATTAGCCCAAAGAAATCCAAGTTTTTCTTTTTAATGATTCTGATGGGATGCCAGCACTTCATATTGACAATATCTAACACAAGTGTTATGTTTGTATTTTCATTATTAAAGTGAAATGACATCAGCTTGTAAAAAATACAGGTGCAAACATCTCAAATTGACCAAACAGTTGGTTTTATGGAATTTATGTTCACCTTCAGGAACAATAGAGCAATTTAATGGAGTCATATTTTTTCTTAAGGGACACATCAACTGCAGCAGCTTTGATTTGGTGTCAGCACTTGGAGATATAATGAAGACTAATGTTGACTAAATGTCAAACAGAAAGTATTTAGAAAAATGGGAAGTGATCATAAAAAGGTCTTCCATTGCTCTGTGAGATACTTCTGAGTTTTACAGGTTCTCTTGTGGATCTTCATTGTTATCAGCATGCTGAGCAGATTGATTGTGTGACAAGTTTTGCTCTGAAATGCACACATGGATGTCTCAAATACCCTAGAATATTTCAAATAATGACAAGCAGCCATGGTTATGTAGTTGAATTGAATAGGTATTAGATAAACTTTCAGAGATCAGATGTATTTCTGCTTCTATTCTTATTCTCTTTTTTAATTATTTCTAGTTACTTTGTAAAAAACTTGCCATATTTTACTGGCCAGTCTAAGCATTTTATTAATGTGAGAATTTCTCTCTCAGAATAAAAATCTCGAGCTTTTTTCTTTTCAGTCTCATCTTAAAGCCTCTGAGCTAAGTTTTAAAATGCAATGAAAATAAATCTTGCATTAAAAAAAAAAAAAACCCAAAACAAAACAACCTTACAAATAAGAGGAAAAGTTATATAATTATGTAATAATACAATTGTAGCATGGCTTGTAATAGGACTTCTAAAAATCATAGCCCTCCTTAATATCTTATAGCAGTATCTGAATTTCTATTTTACACCAGCTATATCTATAGTATTTGGCTTTGATATGTATTTCTATGCATTATTTTGTACCTTTTAAAATGTAAAATATTAGAATTTCTATATTAATGCTATGTAGAATTGCTGGATGTCTAAGAATAATCAGTGTACACTTAAAACCTATTAATTCTATCATTGTTTTCTTGTTAAAGTAGTTTGCTGTAAAAATTAGATGGATATCTGTTATACTTTAAACCCTTTTTGGAATCATATAGATTTAAGGGTTATTTTCACATTGATCTCATTGGGAATTCAGTTTGTGGCACAATTGTAAAAATAGCTGAAAATATGCTATGAAAGAAATAAGCAGTAGTGCTCTGAGATATAAATGACCATCTTTTAAAATGAATCTTTTAGAATTTATTGTTGTAACCCTGTTACTTGTTTAGCAGAGGGTTTATAATTTTTATTTCAGAGATGTATGAACTTTTCATACAGAAAGATGAAAGATAATGTGATGTGAAAACAAAGCACTTCAAAGTTGATAGAATGCAGAGCAGAACTTCTGCACTTAAATTGCCGTCTAAGTATAAAATTTGTTCTTAGATATTCCACCACCTCTCCTGGCCTTTGACCCCCACAATAGTGTAGTTGTGAATGTTTAAAATTTACTGTTTGCCTAGAGTTACATTTCTGTGTTTGTTTCACAGACCATCACCACTGATACAGTCAAGTAGTTTGGTAGATCTTTTTTCTTACTTGGACACTAATGGGATATACAAATCAGAGGCTGCTCTCACGAAATCTTTCCAGATATTCAGTCTAATAAATTTAGACACCTTTTCTGATAAGGAAGTGTCTGGTCTTTGGGCTAGTGAGAGTGAATAAAAGCACAGCTGTGGGCAGGAAGGTGTTCGAGAAGTTACTGCTGCTCAGCGACTGCTACCTCAAAGTGACATTGCCTCAAAGTATAAGAGCATCTCCCTACAATCATCACATCTTGTGGTCAGTGAATGTTGAGCCCTCTTTCAGACTGGAAAATCTTCTGAAGTAAGACACCGCTAATTTTAAGATGGAGACTTTCAACCAGTATTCAAAATGCTTTCTGTGAGCTCTCAGAAGTTGCATAAAGGGCATCTTGACTCTAGGCATCTTTCCATTCTGTATGCCTGCAGATTTTACCATTATCATATGTTCTTTCCTATGCCCACCCTATGAGAAATGCCTTGATTAGGATCAGGTAACTCTTCACGTCCATTTTCTTTACTAAATCTAGCATTTTTTTAACTTAGCAGATATAATTTGAGCTCTAAATTGCTTACTTTTTTTGTATGTTTGGTCTACATTTCATTCTATGTTTCTATAATTCCCTAGTGGTGTGATTTTGTTTAAAAAGTAATCTTCTGCCAGTACATGCAATACGACTATTGTCTCCAGAGATACTCTGTCCTTTTCTCATTCTTAGAGTCTTCCTAGATCTCAGGACAAATCTTCTCCTGACTTCAGAAAGAATAGGATTTCTCTTTTCTATTCAGTAGAAATTATTTTTAGATCTCCAAGGTCAATTCTTCTGCTTTGAACTTTCAGTTAATGTAATATATGAGAAGTATCAGAGGAAAAATTGGCTTCATGGATCAAAATATATGATCTTTCCATCTGTTAAAACAGCTGAAAAACCATTCTATTAGCACCCACCATCTTATATGCCAGCGATGATAGATATATGTGTCACATTTGTGACATTTGATATTTGTGTTGATTTTCTCAAATCATTATGAGATATATAAAGAAAGGAACTGAAAGATTTTTTTATCAACTCCATCTTAAAAAAACCCTCAACTATGATAGTGTCAAAAACTGAAACAGGGAGAAAAAAAAATAAATGACAAAACTAGGGAGGTTAGAAATAATTATTAGAGTAATTGGAGTCATATAAGTCATGTCTACTCAGCTCAAAGGAAAAATGAGGGGCACTTCCGTGATTTGGCCTTTCAGTACTCTAATTAGGCTCCAAATACGCATGAATTTTAGCATGAAATAAATAAAACAAAAACAAATAAAAATCAAAGCAAAAAGCAAGCATTCATAGCTTTACGAGCTGTCTTAATCACAAGCGGCTACTTTTCTTTCAGTATGTCTAACATCCACCTGAGGCATAGCAGTAACAGTTCCTGGCTCCCTGTCATCCATTTCAGCTTTTGTATTACTTGTGTGCTCTAGGCAAGTTTAATAAAAAGAGATTTTAAGGATTTGAATTAATTTTATTTAAAATAGTTACATTTTTGGTTATAGAATAGGTCCATTCCCTACTGTTCTATTAATAGTGTTCTAGTCTTTTTTATTTTCCTTTTTTTTTTTTTTAAATAAAGAACCAAAACCCTTTTGACTTACCCCAAAGTCTCTAAACAATCCCACATGAAGCAGAGGACTGTCTTAGATAAGAAAGAAATGCATAAGCTTTTTGCCAATGTCACCTCAATTATATAGTCATCAGTGTTTTCACGGTAGGACATGGAAGCTAGTGATACGTTTTCTTTTCCCAGGGCTCATTTTTCAACTATAGGGTTGACGCGGATACTTCTAAACTGATATACCCCAGTTTCCTATTGGGAGGTGAATAAAAACTTTGCCACGACCAAGAGTGACCTCAGTCATCGTCTCTGTGTAGTAAAAATGATTAATTCTATGGAGTACAGAGAATACTTTTTTTTTTTTAATTCATACTTTCATTATCATGTGCATTAAAAAAATACTCAAAACTGAAAGTTTCATGCCACCATAAAAGCTGCATTGTAGATTGTTGGCACCATATATTTCCAAATTATTTTAAAATGACTAGCACTCAGAATGTGAAAGAAAAAAAAAAAAAAGTGGTGTAAGTCGTATTTCATTCATTCCAAGTCTCAGCAGAAACCTGAATTTCTCATTGTCCTTTGAATTAAATGCAGACACTCTGCAGGATATACTGGGTCTTCTGGGAAAGAAGGGGAAAGAATAATACCCTACTGTAGCCAACAGTTCAATCTGTGTAAAGCACTGAATTATTTTCTCATATTTCTAAGAGTATCTGTAGCATTAGTTTTGAAAACATACCAAATAATTCCTTTAGGTCACAAACACTATAACCTTCAGAAAATTTCAACATGGATACTTAGTATGTAGACAGGACTAAAGTCTGTTACTTAAAGAGGGACAAATTCATATTGCCATATGTAATTCTGTCTATGATACGATAAGATAAAAAAAATACTTATTCTATTCTGGCAAATATAATAAAATGAACCAATAGCTGATCTGTACCCATTAAACCAGACACTTGGAAGCTAATCAGAATGAATAAGTGCTGAAACATTTAATAGAATCATAGAATGGGTTGAGTTGGAAAGGACCTTTAAAGCTGCAAGTCATGGGCAGGAACATATTCCACTAGATAACGCTGCTCAAAGCCTGTCTTAATTGAAATTATATTCATTAATCGTATGCTAGGCCAAACAGTCAAGCGAGTTTGATTCTTCCCCTGTCTTCTGCTCTTGTGAGACTACACCTGGAGTACTGCATTACGCCCTCGGGTCCCAGGTTTGAGCAGTGTGAACTAGCGGGAGATGTACTTCTGTGATAGCAGGGGTGGACTAGATGATCTTTTAAGGTCCCTTCCAACGAAAACTGCTCTATGATTCCTCTGTGGGGAGGACCAAGACAGGAGTGGATAAAAGTGAGCGGAGGAAGTAACAGTAGGGAGCAATTGTTACTGACTAGCTATAGTCCCCATCCTCCTGCAGTCCTTGGGGAAGGAGGTAGAAGAGTCATTAGTGAAGTTGAGCCTGAGGAGAAGGGGTTTGTGGGTAAAATATTTTTAATTTTGTCTTTGTTTCTCACTGTCTGACTTAATTTGCAGTAAATTAAATTGTTTTTTCTCAAGTAGCCTGTTTTGCCTTGATAGTAACTGGTAAGTGATCTCCCTGCCTTTGTCCTGACCCACAACTTTTCCATCTTATTTCCCCACCCATCCTATTGAGGAGGAGGAGGGGGAGCAAGATGTTGCTGGGTGTGTATTTGGCCCTTAGCTGAGTTAAACATACCACAATTAGATAGACTTGGTACTTTTGGTGGTTTATGTGGGTTAGTTTCTTCTTTTCTAGTAAGATTTATACCATTGTGTGGCCAGTCATGAGTTTTTCCCTTATTGCATCTTAAAGCCACAGGCCAAAAAAAAAACTGCAGGAAGTTTATATGAATAACTAGATCCCTGAAACTCATGTTTATGCCTTTATATTTTACATGGGAGAAGGAAATGTTATGAGAAATTACTGCATAAATACCCACATGCATAAAATCTTCAGAAATAGTTTCTATGTTAGACAATAAATGAGCATAAATGCAAAAAAGTTGAGAAATATGTAACAATTAAGCAGATAAAAACATTTTGTGTAGATTAAAAGGGAAAATAAATGAAAAATAAAGGAGAAATAAAGTTGAATCATGTAGGAATAACTTGTCCTGATTAGGTCTTAATGCTAGTTCTACTGAAATCTGCGTTAAGACACAAAACAAAGTCTGTGAGTTAGATATAGTCAGAATGATACAGTTTCCTGTATAAGCTGAGATGATGATTCTCATCTTGCCCTATGGAATCTGAACGGCATTAATTCCTAGTTTGAAACATAATTTAATAAAGGTCACTTACCAAGGTAGAAAACAGTGGAGATAAGGAAAAACCCTGCATAGCACATCTGTTTAGGATAAACCTATCTGACACAGTTATTAATTATCAGAGATGCCTTAGGGCCGGAATAAAGCTGTCAACTCAAGAGCAAAATGCTTTCTCAAAGTTAGAGTTTTAAAAAATTGCAATAAACTCAGAAACATTCAACCAATTCTGCCAAATATCTTTTCAGAATCTGTGACAATATTATGGTAGAAGACTAAAATGTGTTACCAAGGTGAAAAAAGATTTTTATCTGAGATCAACTAAATTGGCTTCAGATGAAATAACTTTGTATTATCTTTATGCAGAAAATGACCTAAAATATTGGCTAGCATTTTCACACTCATTAGAGAAATCAATGAATATAGGACTTGGACTTCAGTAGCTTTAGCACACACAGTAATCAGCTAAGCTACATCTATAGCATTTGCTTGAACAGATCACTGTTTTTTCAAATGGTATGGGCTGTTGTGGATAAAAGCAGTTTGTGGAACAGTGTAGGAATGCGGTACTTATAAATCATATCTAAACAAGCATGCACATAATTTTATGTAATTAATAGAATTTTATCTTGACATTTTGGCCTGGAGATATTCATCAAATTGGCTTAGATGATACCAGAAACATTATATTATGTTATGTTGTATCATATTTCCCCAAATATCTATGATATCATATTAAAAATTGTGTGACTGTGCTAATGGTACTTACTCTTGAGAAATATTCTTGGCTGATAATTGTATAGGAAAATACATGTGAAGATAGGCAGGTAGGTAGGTATATAGGCAGGGGTCATGACATCAAGGTAAAATATTTAACTGAAATAGGCCATACTGCTCAGTGAGTTTTAAGTCTTAGTTTGCTTTTATTAACAGTAATTGCCAGATAGACCAGGAAAATACGGGAAGGAAAGAAATTTGTTGGTATAGTTGCTTTTACTTAGTAATCAACTGCATTTAACATTTGAGCATCTTTATAGGAAAGGTATATTTTAACAACAAACATTTCTTTACATACTCTTGAGTTCTGTTTCATTGTCTATGTCTGTATTCAGCTGGGGACATTCTTGGACCCCGAGACCAAATTTTCAGTGCAGCTCACATTTAGATAAATGAACTCTGCTCATCCCTAAAACAGGCAGGTCACACCAAACTCTTGAGAATGGCCCTCAACATATATTACCCTCTACATACTTTATCTGAGATGGATAGTGCCAGTTAGTCTGAGCCAAAACCATATGTGAGGTCAGCCTAACAGTTAAGTGGTTTGACAGCTTATGGACCTCATGATCTGGCACTATGGGGATTCCTTTGAGGGGCGTTTGACAGTTTTTAAATGAGGTATGTGATATCTAAGACTTACTGTATACTGTATAGTTACTGTATACTATATTTAAAACATTCTCCTCAGATCAGGCAGCTTTTAAAAATTGTGATGTCAGTTAATAGTCATTTGGTAATCTCTCTAGATCTTACATATTTAGATTTCTTTAGGAAAGCTTGGGCTGTGTAGATTCATAACAGCTGACAGGTGGAAAACTGCTAGAAGGATGTACTGCATCACAGATCATCTTGTCAAAAAGACACTGTTGATAACAAAGCTGTTGGAGGCTTAAAAAAAAAACCTAAGCAAATTCATGGGGGGAAAAAGTCGGAAAAGGCTATAGCATCTATTGTATGAAGAGTACTTCAAGTACAAACTGATGGAAATTATTGCTATATACATGCCTATTCTCATACTCTATGCTACCAATCAGTTGCTGCAGAAAAGTCACCAGGCCAAACAGGTGCTTTGGTGACCTCATATTGCAATTCTAATATTAATATTAATTAATACATGATAATAATTAACATGATATTAAAAGCCATGCATTTCAATTTTTCATAAATGGCTTAAATTAACTTAGTTCAGATTTGACAATATTCTGCCGGTTGCAAACTTAATGCTGCCTTGTTTTGTGTGATTAACCTTGCATTCTAGTTAAGAGCTTAGGACAAAGCAACATTTTTTATTAATATAATTATAAATTATGACATAAGATGTGAAAAATTTAAAGCTAAAATGAAAAAAAAAGAAAACCTGACCATAATTGCTGAGGTATTTCAAAACACCAATTAAATTCACAGGACAATGGCATTCTCTAGACTGCCAAACAAATAAATGCCTTTGAGGATATGCAATAGTGCTGGGCTGGTTATTATTGTTGTTTTTTATTTTTTCTGTAGTGCAAGTTTAATAAGTTTGTTTACTGAGGGTCTAAAATCGAGGGTGGTCACCATATCTGATAGGATGTATTTGTAAAGCTAACTTAATCATCTGGTCAATAGGTTTTGGGGGAGCTCTTTTTTCATCAAGATCAGCTCACGTAATTATTTTACCAATGCGATTTCAGTAGCGGTGCTACAAGTAAGCCAATTAAAAACTCACTGCATTTATCATGTAGGCAGGCTGCAGTGTGGTAGTCTTCTCATTGTCTCTTGTGAACAAATTAGAAGTGATGATTCAAAACATTTTTAGTAATACTGACAGGGTGGTGATTTTTTTGCCTGCTTCTAACTATGTTAAAACCAGCAACAAAAACCCCACACTACATAATTGCATGTGTTTATGTCACATGGGAATATTAAAAGTTCCTGCCTTCTCATTTTGGTTTGTCTTTTCTGACAAATTCAAAAGGACTAAAACTGTATGAAAGGACATGCTAAAAGCATGATAAAGAATGCTTACTTTGAAATTCATTTATATTGTTTTTAAAAAATAATAATTATATCATTTTGTGCAACTGGCTTAATACCAGGAGACAATATTTATCTTTCTTCATCTTTTTTTTTTTTAATTTTTTTTCTTTAATTATTATTTGGCTCCATATTCTATCACTGTTTTTGCTATTATAACATTTGTAAAGTATTGGTCCCTAAAGGCCAGGTAAATCTAACTTCTGTTAAGAGATATTTTTTTAATTTTATATCATAATTTGTGATACATGGATTAAATTTATAACTGTTAGTCTCCAGGAATATTATCCACATCCAGCTACTAAACTGCAAACATCAACTCTTCATACTCTGTCCTATGCATTGAAAAAATAGAAGTCTGTAGAGGGGCAATGATGAGATCTAAATTCTTTTGATTCAACAAACTTTAGTCATAAAATGAAACATCACTGAAGCTGCTTCAGCTGCAGTGGTGGTGCTTTCAAAGCTTTTCCCATTCACTCCTGGGCACATTGCCAATTCTTTTTTCCTTTTCTTAAGCTGTCAGAAAGTCATGCAAGTGTACAGTGTTTTATATCTACTATGAGGTAACATGCAGCTGAAGCCCTTTGAACAGCAAGTTCCACAGTATTTATCACAATTAATTAAAGGGAAAGAACAGAAGGGAAACATGTGTAACCTTCATCAGGTTCAGAGTAGGTTGATGTTTTAAAGATTTTCTTACTGTTCTGAAAACCAGATCACAGATAGTTCAGAGAGAATTAAGGCTTTTAATAACAAATGAGAGATTTTGAAGCTGTGTTTCATCTACCCGTCAAACCCAGTTCCCCTCCCCAATTTTTTCCTCATAAAGCTTAGCACTTATATAGCACTTTTCTTCTTCAAAGTGCTTCACAACACATTAACTAATTAATCCTTTGAGCACCCCTAAGAGATGAGTAGAAAATGGTGTGATCTCTGGTAGCCATGTGAAAGCCTTGAGCAAGGCAATGCTACCTCCAACTGGGATTATAATCAAGGTCTCCTGAAGTCCATGGCACCCTGGACTTCTGTTGAAAACATAAAGAAAATGTAAAACTATTTGGTCTAAGAAGACACTTTGAAAAGGGATAGGTGGCATTGAAAGACAAAGTCCATGTTTAAAATCTGAAAGAAGCTTACTATTACTCCCTAAGCAGCATCTCTCATTCACCCTATGAAATCTATATAATAGGATCTTTAAATAACTGTAACTACCCTGATTAAGAAATAAAAGTTCTAATTTCTGTCTAACCCCTGCTGTTTGCATTAATTTAGTTTGCAATAGTAAACTAAATACAATAGTAAACTAAACAGTACAAGGATGCAGGATTCAGCGCTGGCATGTACTTCTCCAAAATGTTAAAATCTTTGTTCAGGGCTTGCTGGCTCTTTTTTGCTAAGGCTAAATTGCCATCTCAAAGAAAATAAATATAATAAAAGAAAATAAAAATGTGGTTTTGTTGGCAGCAACACAGTTTGAATGTGACCATTGTGCTCTGAGATATAAGATTTTATAAGAACAAGTAATTCAATGCCCAGAGACTACAGAATGAACCCTGATTCAATTCAGTTAAGATGGACGTAGTCACTGATTGCAAAAGCACACCATAACAATGGCAGGTATCCTGAAAGACCAATCTGATTCTGAGAATATTGCCAGTGTACTGTAAGAGGGTTGTTTATAAGAGGCTGTCATAGGAGGAGTGTCAATCCACCTTACAATAGCCTAAACCCTCTTGGTTTTGTAGTCATGCTTATCCCGACAAGGTCTTTTCTTATTTTACAGAAACATCAAGAGAAGGAAAGGAGTTAAATGATTTCCCAGAATATTTAATAAACTGGTGGACACAGAATGCTTGTAAAATACCTGAATTTTAAATAAATCTAGATTTACAATTCCCAGTTCTGGCATGAGTGTCCTGCATGAAAAATACCATCCTTTTGCCTCTTCAAATAATTTTGTAAATGGTGAATGTTGAGCAGGACTTGCAGAGCAAATGTGTAGAATTCTGTTTTGCAAGGGTTTATTCTCAACAGTGAATTTGAAAAAAGGATATTTTTCTTGGAACCTTGTTTTTGGGTTGCAGTCCCCAGATAATGGCAGGAACCCAGATTTCTCTCTGTGCTCACTATTTTCTGTTGGTTTTCTTTAGAAAACTCTTGTACAATCAACTCACTATTCTGAAGTGCTGAGCTCCTCCTATACACTGTCCAGGGAGATTTAGCCATCTGCTTTCAGGTTTTGAGTTCAATGCTGAGGGATAAGCACCTAAAATATATGTGCTGCCCAATAACCGCTGCTCAGTCATCACACAACCTCCTGTGCATGCAGCTCCAACTAATACTATTGTTCATCATGTCCTAGTTTGTTCAAGGAACTAGAAACTGCTAAGCATGATTTGTCTTAGACTGCTAAGACTATGATTACCCTTTGAAGTAAGACAAATTCAGAATGTGTTTATACTCAGCTCTGTGAGTTTATATTTAGACATGCAGTTTTCGCCCATTCTTTTCTCCTTTCTTTCTCTCAAGGTATTGTCTTTATTCGTTGGATATAAAATACAATTCACTTAATGGTTTTACATGAGCATAATTGCCTTAATTCATACCAAAAAGCATACTGTCAAATTACACCACACCATATCTCATCATCAAAAAAACCCCAAAACAACAACTTCTGGTGGTGAGAGTGGTTAGACACTGAATAGGTTTCACAGAAAGGTTGTGGAATCTCTGCCTTTGGGGATATTCAAAACCCAACCCAATAGCATCCTGGGCAACCTGCTCTAGCTGACTTTAAGTAGTACTACACTATTTCCAGAGATGCCTTCCAACCTCAGCTATTCTGGGGTTCTGCTTAGAGTTTAGAAGTCAAACTGGGACCTTCTGAAGATAAGGAGAGCAAAAGTATGCAGCAGATTCTATCGCAAAACTTAGTTCTAAAGTTTGGTGTTATTTTGGGCTTTTTTATATATTTGGTTCTGACCAAGTATGTCTACTTTCAAATAAGACAAACTATTGCCTGTAGTCAATAAAGTATGTAGTAATTCTTCACTGAGTGTAATGGAAATTTTGACAAGTAGCACACTTGTAGAAAGCTAAATTCCAGACAGAAAAGTCAGATACCTAAATCGAGTTGAAGCACTGAATTGACCTTCTTTTCTGGTACTAGAATAACTACTGTCACTGCACAGGAGTGTAAGCATCTCTTTTAGGGCTAACAGGCTTTTATAGTAATTATTTTTAGTGTGTCTCCAGATTAAAGATGCCTACTCTGTACTGTATTGATTTGTAGGAGTAAGAAACCAAACTTACTTCACAGTAAAATGTGCAGAACATTGATTTTCTTCAAGAATCAAACTGGTTAATTTAAATATTAGCTATATTTTAAAATTCAGTTGCTATGAGTTTTCAGTGCTAGTCAATCTTTTTACAGAAGGAAAAGACAAAAGCTTAAAGGCTCAACGGGTCAACAAAGTTTTTTTATGTTGATTTCTCAAAATGCAAAAATAAAATACAAATTTTCCCGAGCTCTGTGTTAGACTCCTTAAATGAGATTACTGGATGAAATTTTAGATGCTGAGAAACTGAGATGTAATATACATAAATATATTTTTGGATAAGGTTGTCTGATCAATTTTATTTTTTCTGCCCAGTTCTACACAGGTTTGTTAAATTTATGGACTTACTTATATATTGTACAGCACGGCAAGAGGATTACCAGATGGTATTTTCATTCTGATTAAATAGCACATTTTTCTGTGCTTAAATAAGGCTCTTTAACTATTTTTTCCTTTTTTTCATTGTATTAAGCTATTGATTACTGCAGAATTCTGTTGCATTTTAAAATAACATTTTAAAATAACTGAGGGCTTTAACACCTCTCCTATGAAAACAAGCTGAGAGAGTTGGGCTTGTTCAGCTGCAAGAGAAGGCTCAGGGAACATCTTATAACAGTCTTCCAAGACTAAAGGGGGCCTACAAGAAATCTGGAGAGGGACTTTTACAAGGGCCTGTAGTGATAGGGCAAGAGGGAAGGTCATAAACCCAAAGAGAGTAGATTTAGATCAAACATTATGACAAAATTCTACACTGTGAGGGTGATGAGGCACTGGCACAGGTTGCCTAGAGAAGCTGCAGATGCCCCATCCCTGGAAGCACTGAAGGCCAGGTTAGATAGGACTTCAAGCAACCTGGAAGCTATTCCTGTCATGGTGGGGTTGGAACTAGGTGATCTTTAAGGTCCCTTCCAGCTCTAACCATTCTATGATTCTTTGATTCTATGAACTTGGATAACATTTAGGGTTTTTAATGGAGCAACTGTTCAGCTCAATATCAAGAAAGATTATATACCAAAACTGAACTAGAATCAGAAATATAAAATTAAACTGTAGTGCAGATTTTAACAGAAGGTCTTTAACTTTTGTTTAAAATAGATTCAGGGCATTATCAAATATGAAAGAGGCCCGTATTCAAGTTTCAAAATCCAGTAGTTCAAATTTTGGCTAGGTAATTTGGTTTTTGGTCCACATTTATATGGACTTCTTTTTTTTTTTTTTTTTTTTCTCTCTCTCCTGTATATATATTTTGTTTAAATATAAGGAATAGATCTTACTGGAAAGTTAAAAAAACAGGCAAAAAAACCCCAAACAAACCCACAAACCAACAAACCCTTCCTCCCCTTCTTTTTTTCACCTACCTAAAGGCAACAGATTTTGTCTTGCTGCATGTAAACCATATGTCAGTATAGTCATTTAGCTCTCCATAATGAAATACTACCCTTATCATAAAATTCTGCCTCATCCCTTTTTATTTGTTTTTGCTTCAGCTGGTATTTTGAATCACAGCATTAGGGATGTAAATTTAATAGACAGTTGTCCTTCAGTTTAAGCACCAAGTTAGAATATGAGGTACTCAGTTTCTGAATAATAAGACTGCAAAAGTATAAAATCTTCTGTATAACTGAAATTCCTTTCCATCCTCTGGATTCAAATCTAATGGTCTAGGTTCTGACAGGAAGGTTTATATTTTTAGTGTTTATGGCAAATTAATTCACTAGGGGAAGGTGAATGACAGTGTACTGCCAGCAGTCATGACTTCCTACTCGGGGCTGCCATTTAACATCTTGTTTTGTTTCTTAATAAAAAGAAAACTTTTTTCTTAGTTTGTGATTATGTTCTCTCCAGGGAAACATACTCAGCTTTTTTGTCTGTTTAATAAAGAAAATACCAAAATTATCACTACCACTAACTATGCACAATTCCCTCCAATGAACTAAATATAATTGCCAGACAATTGTTTATTCCTAGTCTGCAATTTGTTGAACTCTCCCTGTTTCTATGTTCATTGGGTGCATATGTGGACATCTCCACATACACATGGGTGTGTATACACAACACACATATACCCTTTATTCTCCCAGATATACAAATATGTTTTCAAGGAAACAGAGGGCTTTTTTTCACTCCTAATGTCACATGAAATATTTGCAGTACAATTTCAATGTGCAGTACAATTTGAAAGTACAGTACAGATAATGATGTTCTGAGAAACTAATCACAAATGAACATTTATAATTTGTAAAGCGAAAACTATTGACCACCTTTCTTCTATTCCTTCTTAAATGGATATCTGTTCTTGTTCTCTATTTACATTGATAGGGATAAAATGACTTATGAAAGACCAAATACTGCCTTGCCAGATAAGTATGAAGTCAAATAAAAGTGATGATGTGGTGAGGCACTGAAATATGAATTCAAATTCTCCTTAGTATTGGGAATAGCCACTTTTTAGCACTGTGCACTTTCAATAAAATAGCTTCCTTGTCTGGAACCATGCCTGCCTCACTGCTCTCCCCTGCTGCTATCTCATCAAAAGAGGAATCTGTAAGAAATCAAAAGAATGAAAATATGAGAATACATGGGATTCCTTGGTTTTCCATGATCACCTAATTCAGATAGTGCTATCAATTACTCTATGAACTTAAAGACTGGAGTTATAGACAGATAATTGGAATTTTCCTCTTAGAATCCATTTACATGAACCCTAAGGAAACTGACATGGGGAAAATCAATCCAGACTTGAGGATAGTCCTGGTTCAGTTGGAAGGTAAGGCTAGGTGATCTCTAGAAAAAATATCTAAGAATTTTTTTACTGTATGAATCTAAGTTTACTTCTCTTCCACTCATAAACAGGTTCATTAACTAAATCAGGCTAAGAGAACTCATCCTAAAATAGAGAGAACGAGGTCATTACTGTGTTGGGAGAGCAGTCTTGAGTTCAACTTTCATTACCTATAGCAATTATACATTTATAAATACATTTATTTTATGTTTCTATTCTCAGAAGTTCTATCAAAACCAGCAAACCTTTTCCTGACAAAAGCCCCCACATGTCTACATATAAAACTCTTCTTTCATTGTCTGCTCTAATATTTTTTTGATTTGCATTTGGAAGCAGAGTTTCCAGACAACTTGCGGTGCATTATAGGACTTACTTTGCTATGTCTGCATGGGCATACACCATGGAGATAGTATTCAGATTATTAGAAAAGCACAATTTGAGCTGTGCTTTTAGAAGGGCAAGTACAGCAACACTGTCTATTCAGTGTGCACAGTATTATGGCATTTTAGATAGAATGCTTAACTTGTGTTTTTTCAAGTGCTGCACATTTAATGTTCCTTAACTAATACCTTTTCTGAAATGCAATGTCTGCTGTTGTCTAGAAAGACTGCAGAATCTTGGATGCATTTTCTTTTATTTCACTGTAATACCATAAACAATAAGCACAATCTTTCGAGAGAGCTTTGGGTGGCATGGTTTAGGGGAGGTCTCCCTGCTCATGCAGGGGGGTTGGAACTAGATGATCTTAAGGTCCTTTCCAATCCTAACTATTCCATGATTCTATGATTTTAAAGACCACAGGTTCAGGGCAGTAAGATTTGAGGATGGTTGCAAACCAGATATCTGGGGCTGTGAATGCTAATCCCACATTGCTATTCAGGCAGTCTGTAGAATATCCAATTGTTCTTAGTAGGGATTAGTATAGATACCTCCTTGTAGTGTGCTAGACACTGTGAATTCTGTGAAGGAGGTCAGAAATCATATGTACTCAGGTACTTTATTATTGCATAATTAAACACCTCTTTTATTTTTTTGTAATTGTCATAACACTTTCTACCTAGAAAGCTGAGAATTGCTCTGAATAAAGATTCAAAATCTTGGGTGTTTAAAATTCTAAACCAAACATTCTAAAGCCAGTTCTTATGGAAGTGTCTTATGCGATTACACTCAGCACATATAAACCAATCATCCAATGTAGTTACTATGAATTATATCAGATAAGATTTTATTCTCTATATTTTCAAATAGGTGTGCAAACAAACTAAGCACACACTTGCTAGGAAAGTAAGCTGCAATATCTGTGTTCTCAGACACACACTGAGCAGAGCTTCCAGACTGAAACACAGAGTGAGGGACATACTGCTGATTCCTGCCTATTACTTCTCCACATATCGAGCTCACACAGACTAGCAGAGGGATTTATTCTGCTCTGTAAATTTCTGTACTAGACAGCCTGTCAGTGTGTTTGTATCTGAAATAGACAAAAATGTAAAACAAAGAAATGGAGGAGCTATGGCAATCTATTTTGGCAGTGGTGTCCTGATGTCATGGTTTAAACCCAGCCAGTAACTCAGCACCATGCAGCTGCTTTCTTACCCTCTTTTCTCTTTCCACCAGTGAGATGAGGGGAAGACTCAAAAGAATGTAAAACCCACAAGATAAGAGCAGTTTTAATAACTGAAGTACAATATCATAATATTAATAGTAGCAGTAGTAAAAATAATAATAATATTAATGATGAAATGACAAGGAAAGATACATAAAACTAAAAGTGGAAAGCTAAAAAACCCAATAAATACAAGAGATGCACAGTGCATTCGCTCACCACTTGCCAACCAATACCTAGCCTGAGCCGAGCAGCCATCTGGGCCTTCCACGTAACTCCCCACAGTATATATACTGGGCATTATGTGCTATGGTATGGAATACACCTTTGGCTGGTTTGGGTCAGGTGTCCTGTCTCTGCTTCCTCCCAGCTTCCTGTGCCCCTCCTCACTGGCGGAGCATAAAATACTGAAAAGACCTTGGTCACAGTATGTGCTACTGGGCAACACCTAAAACATCAGTGTGTTATCAGCATTGTTCTCAGACTAAAGCCAAAACGTATCACTGCACCAGCTACTAGGAAGAAAATCTACTCTATCCCAGCCAAAACCAGGACACCCAATCAAAGAAAACAGACCCCCCCTGCTTCCCTGGTTTTGCTCTATGCATTTAGATTGAGTGGCCCCATTCAATCTGATGCCATCTCATGATCAATATCGTTAGATGCTTGCCATCACAGTATTAATCTATCCGTCACTCAAGAAACAGACACCTGAGAAGCCTGTTCAAGACGTGTAAAAAGAAAACCCATCTAGATGTCAAAAAAATCTTACTTTTTTCCTGTCTTAAATGCTTACCTCTGATGACCAAAATACAAGTTCCTCTTCTGCCACTGATCCCTTTTAATACATGATGCCTCGGGTTTAGTGTATTGAACATTTTTGAAACCCAAGTGTAGTTAAAGAAAAATCTTTTTAAATGCAAGCCTGAGGGTCCTGCTCAAGGATATACAGTAACTAGTACCCTGGAGACTGTAAATTCAGTTATCAGACACTTGCACATAACTTGCTACAATTACCTTTAATAATCTATTGCTAAATTAAACAACTATGACAAACAGCAGACTTCACAAATATGCAAGCACAGTTGTTTCAGTTTGGCAAAAGAGAAGATATCGAAGAGAGGCAACCATAACAAGCATATGTATCTTCAAAGTGAGTTGATGTCATAGTCCTTGCCTTTGCTGTTGTAACTCTAAAATAGAAAAATCTATTGCAAAAGAGCAGAAGCTGACCCTAGGAGAAGAAAACAGTGGACAAGAGCCAGCAGTGGGTGCTCACAGTCCAGAAAGCCAGCCATATCCTGGGCTGCATTGAAAGGAGCTTGACCAGCAGGTTGAAAGAGGTGATCAAGCCCCTCTGCTCTCGTGAGACCTCACTTGGAGTATTGTGTACTGTTCTGGTGTCCTCAACATAAGGAGGACATGGAACTGTTAGAGCAAGTCCAGAGAGCCACGAGAATGATCAGGGGACTGGAGCACCTCCCATATGAAGACAGACTGAGAAAGTTGGGGCTGTTCAGCCTGGAGAAGAAAAGACTGCATGGAGATCTCATAGCAGCCTTGCAATATCTGAAAGGGGCATACAGGGATGCTGGGGAGGGACTCTTCATTAGGTACTGTAGTGATAGGACAAGGGGTAAAAGGTTCAAATTTAAAGAGGGAAAATTTAGATTGGATATAAGGAAGAAGTTCTTTACTGTGAGGGTAGTTAGGTACTGAAATTGGCTGCCTAGGGAAGCTGTGAATGCTCCATCACTGGCGGTGTTCAAGGCGAGGTTGGACAAGGCCTTGGGTGGCGTGGTTCAGTGGGAGGTGTCCCTGCCCATTGCAGGGGGGTTGGAACTAGATGATCTTAAGGTCCTTTCCAACCCTAACTATTCCTTGATTCTGTGATTCTATTCTAAAAGCCATTGGGATAATGACAGTCACTATAAATCTGGCCAAGTTGTCTGTGCCTCAAACTATTTGCTACTGCTGTTTTTCTGTTTTGGTTTTGTGATGTTTGGGGATTTATTTTCTATTTTAATCACAGCAAGAAGAAAATACAAAGAAGAAACTGTGTCTGCAGACACAAAGCTTGGTAATCCAAATTCTATTCTCCTCCATATTAATCTTCAGATAGAAGTTCTAGACAAACATCAGTGGCTTGATTAATACTGGGAAAGGGCTAATAGACAGTAGAAATATTTCCTTGCCCTCAACCAGTCACATCTTCTTTATAAACCACAGAATTTTAAATCAAATATTAAGCCATGTAAAAATAATTCATATCTTGCACAAAGTCATCTTTCATTGCAAACCTGAACTGTTTTGCATGGTCCTTGAACAAGGAATAACCCATGTGACCCACTTCTGCAACCCTTACTGGAGGCCAGAAGTGTTTGCAAACAATTTTTGTTTGGGGGGGGGGGGTATTGGGGAAATGGGGAGAAGTGACCAACAGACAAAAAAGCATTACTTATTTGAGTCCATTTTGCAGTTCCTGATAGCATAAAAAGTAGTTAATAATCAGCTGTTAGAAAGCTCCCTTGGTATCTTTGGTGCTTGAGAGGAATTCCTTATTCTGCTCAATTATCCCAGGGATTTAAACCCATTCTTTTGATGCAATCAATGCCTTGGGGTAGGTGTCCTTTGAAGCTGTTCCATTTTGCTAAAGCAATTAAAATTTAGTAAAGTATAAAATACCAGCAGGTTTTACAACATAAATTATTGGTAAACCTTGATAAAAGATACAACTGCATTCACCTTCAGTGAAGCCACAGTGTACACAGTGCTTGTGGTATAATTCATTTACTCCTACAGGGGTTAAAACATTCAAGCTAGAAAAGAGTTCAGCCCTTACAAGCTCCAGGTTAGGGTTTGACAGAGTTGCCCTAACTGACTACTGGCATCAGTCAAACACATAGGCCCAGCAGAGACTGCACAGAAGCTACAAAAAGCCTATATAGAGAGACAGATGATTGTCAGAGAAAACCTTTAATCATTTGGAACAGTACATTTGTTTCAGGTAAGAAGCATAGTTTAAGGCAATTGAATTGAGCCCTTCCTTCATAAGCAAGGACCTACATTAGACACTTCCAAATTTAAACATTTACAGTCTGGTGATAAATCTTAGACTTTATGCTGCATAGAAAATGTTATCAACTGCTGTATGGAAGGCAAAATATCTAATACAAAAAGAGGTCCACATTTTGTATATTATTAATCATAGGGTTTTTTTAAATTATTTTTCTTATGAAACAAGGAAATAAAAAATGCAGATTTTTAACATTAAAATGTAGTCTAAATGAAAATTAACTGTTAGAACATAGGAAAAATGAACAGTTTCCTTTTGAACAGCTGGGAATCAGAGAGAGATAAAAGCAAACTTATGCAAGATAAGAAATAATTACAGATCATTGGAAGTAAAACTCAGAAATTAATACAGAGACAACTTTAACTTGACAAAAGGAAGTGTCATGGTTTTCAAAAATAAGTGTCACTAAACATCATCTTCAGGAAACAATACCTATTTGAATACTAAAAAACATGGGGAAAGAACCTTGGGACTGAGTCAGGATTTCAAGTTTGTGTTAATTTGTATAAGCATTACAAGAAGTCATAATGTAAAATCAAGAGATCATTCAAACAGAAAAAAATGCTAAATAAGGTATATATTACAAAATCTCTTGAAATTTTAGTATTTTGTACTCATGGATGACCCATTAATTTCTTAAAACTGGGATACTGGAGAGTCTTAAAAACATTGCTGATTAACTGAAAATAATGAATGAGAGATACAAAAAGATGGAGAAAGCCAGTTTACTCAACATAGCAAAACCTTTCCAATTTTCTGCTTAAGTTTGGGGCCATAAGCCTTCCTGCATTAATATTCCATAGATAAAGACATTGGGGGGGGGGGGGAAGTGTAATTCATTTCTCCTAAACCAGTCCTTTTGTCAGCCTTTATATGAGATACTGCATTACTGAGCATTCAAATCATGAAATTCTACCATAGTACATGCTGGAGAATCACAATCCAACTCTAAAATGATGATAGGTATTGCATAACCAGTTCAGTGAAAGACTGAGAAAATTATCATTCTTTTTTACTCTTTAATGAAATGTATTTCAGCTCTTCTAAAAGCAAAAAAATATTGTTTCCTATTACAATAGGTTTATATTATACATAGCCAGAGGAGTAAGAAATAAAATAACACTGCAGTCAAAAGAATGCAGCTAAATCAAATTATGTTAAGACATCAGAAATTTCTTTAAACATTGTAAACCTATTTTTTGTCTGTGTAGAAGATCAATACCAACAATCACATAAACAACCCAACAAGGTTCAGATTAGCAGTAGTGGTCTAACACAGGCTTATGTTAGAAAAATATAAATATAAAACATGTTTTCTGTATCTGAGTTGATTTCTTTTTCAAAAAGATAGTTTAAAAGATGCTAAAAACTTTATCCACCAAGAATACAGAGGTAACAGAAGCTTTTAAATGAGAAGGGGGGCATGTAAGATATTTAGCAGTATGTATTTTCCTTTGTCATATTCTTGGACATTTCTTGATCACATTTTTTTCCTTTTTCTGTAATCCAATACATCAAACAATTTCCTAGCGAATTCTTGAGTTTAATATTATATCTACATTATTTCTTGCTGTGACTTGTACATTACCAAGAAGATTTTTTTCTTCATAGCAGCAAACACATTTCCTGCATGTAACTGATATAACATCACAATGTGATGTGGTCATGGTTTAAGTCCAGATGGTAACTCAGAACCACGCAGCCACTCGCTCACTCCCTCCTCTTCCTCTCCCCCTGCTCCTCGAGGGATGGAGAAGAGAATCAAAAGAATGCAACTCCCATGGGCTAAGAACAGTCCAGTGACTAAGGTATAACACAAACCCACTACTGCTACCACCAATAAGAATAATGATAAGGAAAAAAACAAGGGAAGAGAATACAACCACTCACCATCCACAAACCGATACTCAGCCCAATCCCAGCAGTGACCTAGCCCTGTGGGTAATTCCCCCCAGTTCATATACTGGGCATGATGTGCTGTGATATGGAATACCTCTTTCGTTAGTGTGGGTCAGTGCCCTGTCTCTGCTTCCTCCCAGCTTCCCCTCCTCCCTGGCAGAGCATGAGACTCAAAAAGTCCTTGGTCAGACAAAACATTACTGAGCAGCAACTAAAAGCACCGGTGTTATTAGTGCTGTTCCCAAGCTGAAAGTCAAAAACACAACACTGCACGAGCTACTAAGAAGGAGAAAAATATGACTGCTACTGCTGTACCCAGGACAGTATCCACCCCTTATTCCATATCATTTGTGTCATGCTCAGATCCCACATTTTCCATATACCATCACTCTTATTTCATATATATATATATATATATATATATCCGCAGAGAGAGAGGGAGAGTCATTCTTTAGTTCATGGACCAATCCCTAAAAAGCTGCTGAGTCCATGTGGTCCATGACGTCAGGCTGCATCTCTTGCAACATTCTTTCAGAGCAGGAGAGGCTGTGTGCAGCGTTGGACCGTTGCCTGTTGATGATGACCATTCCTTTAATGCAGAACTCTTCTGGTTTCATCAAAGTTCATTCTTTGTTGGGATATGGTTGGAGGGAAATCAGGGCCAGTCGCTGGTGACCTGAAGACATCTAGTTGCTGGCCTGTAAAAGTGCAGCATAGAAGGTAATAATATGCAACTGAGTTCATTGGCTGGTTTCCCCTAAAATCAAATCCTCTTGAGGTATACATCAGGCTTCCCCATCTTCCTGCATTACCCACCAAATACATCTGGGTCCCTGAGCAAAAGCAATCCCATGAGTACGTTTGCCTTTACCTGAAGCAGGAATAACCCAGACTGTCTTCCCCAGCAAATTCTTAATGTGCACCACAGGAACTTTGTCCCCTTCTACAGTATCTAAAAGTTCTGGCTGCGCTGGGCCAGACCTGTTGGCAGATCCTCTGGTGTTGACCAACCAAGTGGCTTTTGGTAAATGTGCATCCCAGTGTCTGAAAGTTCCACCACCCATTGCTCTCAGTGTAGTTTTTAACAGCCCATTGTACTGTTTGATTTTCCCGGAGGCTGGTGAATGGTAGGGGATGTGATATACCTGCTCAATGCCATGATCTTTGGCCCAAATGTCTATAAGGATGTTCCGGAAATGAGTTCCATTGTCTGACTCAGTTGGGGTGCCGTGTCACCACAAAATCTGTTTTTCAAGGCCCAGGATAGTGTTCCAGGCATTGGCATGGGTCACAGCATATGTTGCATCTCTGCCCTGATGGCCTGAAGTGTCGTGGGCCCACCAGGCTCAAAATAATTCACCCTCCCCTTCAGCAGTTTCTGCAGCTTGTCACTGGGGACTCCGTGCAGCTGCCTTCCATCTCCGACAATTCCAAAGGACTGGGGAGGCCCAGTGGACTAGATACTCGCCCATACTGTCCCACACACCCTGCCAGTCATGACTGTCCATCCTTGGGGAAAATCTTTTGGTCCTCCTACATCCTCGTCTAATCCTAGATAAGACCCAAACACCTCTCTGCTTAACTTTCAAGATCAGACGAAATGTATGCCAATGTGGCGATCCTCATCACAATCAGCAGGCAAGTCTCAAGGGTACCCAAAGGCCATTCAAAACCTTAAGAACACTCAAATGAGGCTGCTGTGCTTGTCACTGGGGCTGGTGTAGTTGCTGTGCTTTGAGCTGGAGTAGATGCATTATCTGTTGTAGTCAGACTCTGAGTAGCTGCTGTAATTGTCAATAGGGTGTGTGGAAATGTCTCCCTCATAGACCGACCACCCAAGTAGGGGAAAAAAGATATGTAATTGCTATACACTTCTATTATATACCTCACAAAGTATAGAGGTGGTGACCACACTTGGAACGCAAGCCAGATCAGTTTCATGTTCAATGAGTTTATTGTATTACAAGTCATTACCGTAAAGTACAATGAAACACGAACCTTAGCCCAAGACCCCCAGCTGATAAACGCTCAGCAAATACCAGCTATAAGTAAGGTACGACATGCTAAACTGTGAGATCAAGAGCAACAACTTTGAGAGCCAATAAATTAGGATTGTGACAAGTGACTATTAATCCAAAACAATGAATGCTTATCACAAATACAATAAGACACACTTCAGTCAAATCTATCATTATCTCAATCCTTTGTGCTCCACCTTGGGCACTACTGTTTGCACAATCCTGCTGAACTCTGCCTGACTTAATAGAGCAGGACTTGCAGGGTGATGTCAAGGAAGTCTGAACTTGCCCCCTTCCCAGGGGGATACTCCTGTCATTCCTTGCCAGGCCCCTGATGTTTCTGCAATACCATCAGACACTTGTTCATTTTGTCATGTATGTAATTTCAGTGAATAAAGGTATTCACTCCCTACCTTTGGAATGCAGTAAAGGAGAATGCTGTCTGGTTTTGCTGACATTACATTGCAAATCCTCAGGGGAGTTTAAAAAAAAAAAGGCTTTGTTCATTCATTGTATGATTTTTATAAAATAATTTGGTTGGGAACCCCATTTTAACCAGAGTTACCTGAGGAATCCAGAGCACTCTAAATGGCCGTACTTCCCTGGCCTAGCATAAAGGTTAGGTGGAGTAAAATACTGTGTGGCAATTGCACAGATTGCCCTCATCCATTATGTAGGGGTATATCAAGGACATTGTGATATTACCCATACTTGTGAGCATACCTGCCATGAACTGGTGTAACAGCCAGCTGAGATGTGATGACAGTGGCACTTTATTAGAGTAATACATCAACTCCTCTGTTTTAGTAGACCCTTTGTTCTAGCCTGGAACTGAGGAAATTGAAAGAGAAAGAAGAAAGTTTTGTTGTCATAAGCAACCAAACAAGAAAACATACCTTCCTTTTGCTGTCCTTAAAAAAATTAAAATTTCCTTATCATATCATATTTTAGCACTTCCATTCAGTACTTTAGCAAACAGGAGCCAGGCTACATTGAAAAAAAATGTTTCAGTTGTTATATTTTGAAACTATTCTTTTTTCTTTGCGATTTCCAGCAATGTCTTTTCCTGGACTATATTGGTGTCAGATCCTAAAATCCTGCAATTTTATCAGGATCTATTATCCTATTAGTACTAGCAGTGCTTGATGGGGCTGTGTGAGAATTATTATTTTCTCAAGGCTCAGTGGTTTCATGGTACTAAGAATGGTAATGGGATTGATGGGAGCCTTCTACTCATGATGGAATGTTTCTTTGCATTATTTAAATTTTGATTTACTCCTACATAATTATGTATTTCACAGTCAAGATGAATCAATGCATTAAGCAGATAAATGTCAGACTGTAATAGGAAAATACGTTTCATAGCAAAATAGACAGGCTCTTGATTTTAAATTACACAGAATATTCCACAAGAGCTGTCTTCGACGTTAGAATGCTGCACAATGCTACACCTATATTCCATTAATCTGAACATATAATAGACCAGAAATTATCCCCAAATACTTTCTATCCACAATACACCCTGCATGAGGAATAGAATATGGAATTTATAAACCTATAAGAGTACGTAAGGGTCACACATAAACACAAATCACTCGAGGTGGGGAGAAAGGTGCATCTGTGTTGTTTGGTACAGAAACAAGAACAGAAACAAAAAGGAATAGAAAAAAAAATTGTGAAAAATTTAAAATATAGCATCAAATAGAATTGAAAATTGGGAAATGTTTGGTTTTGGTTTTGTTTTTTGTTCGTTTGTTTTTTTTGTTCATTTGTCCTACGTTGGATAAAATCAAGGAAGACCTTCCTTCCAGAATGTGCAAATAGGCGGATATTCCATCCTGTCAGGATGTGTAGATAGACAGTGAATCTGTACAAAAGTAGTTACTTACATTCCTGACAAAATGAGCTCATGATCCAACATTTATAGATACAGATTGGATCTTTTCCAAACCATCCTTCCTTTCAAACCACATTCTTTGTATAAAATCCCACATTACTTGTCACAGTTTGAAGTCCTATTGACTTAAGCATGTCTTAAAATTAATTTTTAAAAATTAGGGCTATTGTAACCTCTTGCTCTGTAGCAGGAGGAGTCATGGAATATGCTTCTGCAGCTTTCTGTGTTCTTGGGGTGCAGTAACCGCATATTTTGCTTAGCCTCTTGATTATTAAAAAACTGGGTTTATGTTGAACTGACAGCCTTCCACCTCAAGAAGTTAATGGAATGAAAGAGTTCTAGCTTCCTTTAATAATATCTTCCTCAAAACCTGAAAAAGTAGTGCTCTGGATATTCTACTTCTCTATTGCCCACATTTTTCTAAAATAAAATGGGGGTGGGGAAAGAAATGATAAGTGCTTAGAGGAAAACAGGAAAGGGACATTACTCTCTTTATGGGGGTCTGTCCTTGCATTCTGGGTGGATTATTTTACTTGAATGTTTCTGATACTGCTTAATAGTTTGAGATACAGAGTTCTAATTTTTACATCTTAATTATACTTTTGCTGCATGACTGGCAGTTTCACTTTTTTTTGTGTTAAGGATCCATAGATGTGTACCAGTGGCTCTCTTGTGAATGGAAACCTTGTCTTCAACATTTACAGAATGGTCACTTAAATGCCATTATATGACAAAGTCATGATTGCCTTTTTTACCTCCCTCTCTCTAGAGTGCTATTTTTCAGACTTTATCTTAACTTTAACAGAAAATTCTATGCAATATTTTACTTTCTTCCCTTTGATATTAGGCAAGATGGGAGATAAGCTAAAAAGGTAGAACATGCGGGTTTTTTTCAGAAAGCATTTTATGGACCCAGGTCATACAGAAAGATACAGTTCTGATGCAATGATTGCTCCTAAGAGAAAAGAAAAAGGAAAAGGTTTTGTTAGAACTGTGGCCTTTTCCAAGACAGATACAAGGCAGGTGGTGGCAATACTAAGTCAGTCTTACTTCTGGGCTCCTGGTGACTTGTAGGGAGAAAAAGTATCTAGGGAATTATTTTGTTCCCTGAACAAAATGTTTAATGCCATTTCAAATGTCATGGGGTATCTAAGTCATCTGCCCATGTGAGATGTGTGTGTGTTTACATAAGAAGCTTTTAGATCAACCTCAGCTGCATAATAAGTCAGTGTTTTAGTAAATATTCTTGCCTTTCATAGTAATCTATTCTCTCATATGATAGAAAACCATACAGGTTAAAAGTTCTTCTTTTGTTGGTCCATTAGTGCACATTTTTTTGTAATGTAATTGTGAAGTATGATTTAGGAGGGGATCTTGACCACTTTTTTTTTGTTTGTTTTAATTAGGAAAAATCCTTCAATGCTTGTTTACATTGCAGTGTCTGAGAGACAGTATGTCTGCTGCAAATTCTATGCTTATTTGTAAGAGAGAAATAAAAACTTTCTTTTTCCATGGACATTAAACATTGTTGTCAATAAAATGTGTACTATATTAAATTTAACACAAGAAATATATAAACCCTGAAATCTATCTTTGGAATACATTTTTTAAATTATAAAAGTCACCTCTAGCATCATTTCACACTTCAAATGCAATCTCCCAGCAGCCCATACTTAATAAGATGTCTCTACTATAGCACACAGTCAGTTTAATGGTTGGTAATTTTCATAAGTAACTTTCATAAGGTTAGATCATAGTTTGAGTGAGTTAATCTGAGTTCAATGATAAATGAACATGCTGTGTTAACTGGTAGAAGCATGGGAAAATCAGAGCTAATAGACATTATTTTAACAAATTGCCATTTAAAATCACCTTCCTGAGGGTGTTTTAGCAGGATTTCATCAATTACATGCTTACAGCTCACATTAGTGATACACATTAAAAAATTTCCCACATGAATAATTTAGAAAAAAAAATTGACTATCAAACCCCTGAGTGAGTTAGCTCTTGTCTATTTAAGTAAAGTTTTACTTAAATGATGCATGACATGCAATATTTCAAAACATTCCTTCTGAGATTGTAAAGACAAAATACAGAGAAAAAATGTCCTTGCAGTGGTTCTGTATTCTTTCAAGTGTCTTGTAATTTTCATGTTGTTTAGTATCTTGGGATCTTTGCTGGTTTTGTTATTTATTCCTCAGAACTTTAAAAAAGTTTATTTTCCAGTAGCACTTCCTTTCTTTGACATTTTCGGCTAAGTAAATGGAGGCACAATGTATTTTTTAAATCATTAGCATAAAGAATGAAAAGTGGCAATAATTTTTGCCAAACAATTTTTAATAGATATAATGTAATTTTTTTAAAAAACAAAACCTTGTTTTTCCTTTAATAGCAGAAAATTTCAAAAGCTACCTGGAAGAAAGCAGGGAATAAGTCTTACACCAGGTGAAGATAGCTTTTTCCATTTTTCTTTTAAACAACAACATCAAAATGGCTATTTCTCCATTTTTCTTGGGGGAAAAAAAAAAAGAAAAATACATAGGACAAGTAACAAATAACAAAACTGAAAGATTTTTTTTCCAGTTTCTTAGTGCAGATTGCATTTAGGAAAATAAAGTTCATCTTCCTAGCACTACTGATCCAGGAATGAAACCTGGTCCCATCATAGCCAGCAGTTTCTTATTTCCCTAGGCTAATCTTGTATCCTGATGTGGATCCCTGTTTGAAACAGCAACCTATTAGAGCTTGTTTCAGGAGTCTCCTTCAGAAAGAAATTGAGTCTATAACCCTTCATTTTAGGCAGTTACAAAACTGTGGAATTATGTTGAATATGGGGAGTGTTTGCTATAGGTACTGTCGGGGAGAAAGAGAAAACAAAATATTTCAGGCTAAGAGGAATATTCAGACTACACTCAGACATGGTGACATCAAACTTTTCAGGCCCTTCATAGCTTCCAGGGTGATATCCAAAATAGCAACAGCACTTAATCCCAGATTAATTTCTAACCAAGCCACAAGAGTTAGGAGCTAAGGGAAAGCAGCACACAAGGGAAGAATCATTGCCATAATGCCATCATGCACTGATTTACATTGAAGGTGGGATAAAGCATCCTCTGGAGGGGTCTCTCTATTCATTACTGACAAAGGGAGCCTGTCACCAGTGTAGTTCTCATTTCTCTACCTTACTAGATTCCTAAAGATAGAGTCCAGATAGATTTCACCTAAAATGCTATGTAGAAGTACACTGGATTGGGAAATTAGAATCTTTGACCCAGAGAAAAAATGGGTGAGAAAAAAACTAGTTATATGGTTTTATTTGGAATGCAGAATCCTAATTTTCTGATATCTGCATATTTGATAGTTCAAATATTGAAGTGAATTATATGTATGAACCCCTCTACATTATTAAAATTCTAATTATTTTATGTATTCCCCACAATAAAAGCACTGGGCACCTACCTGGTACTAGCCTGAATGGAAAGGAATTTTAGCTACATAAATAACGGATATTTGTCCTTGCATAAAGATCCATGATGCCTGGGCTTGAGGTTTTGGAATGAAAGGAAGTCACTCTACAACATTCTATATCGAGTCTTGATAAAAACTTACTCAAATGTGAGGTTTTTTTGAGATTCATTATAATTTAACTAGGAAAAAACATTGACTATTCTATTTGTATTACCACTATATGGTTATATACATACTATATGTATTATTTTCTCCCCCCATATAAAGTAATTTAAAAAAGGTATATAAATTACACAGATTTTTTGTAAGCAAGCCTCTTTTGTCTCAGTATGGTGGATCTCTTTCACCACAGTTACCATCAATCCTCCAAATTAGTAGGTTGCGAAACTTCAGTAAAATATATGCCTTTCGCTGTGTCTTTAGGGAAAAAAAAAACCCAAACCAACATTTTTTCTGTGTATTAATTTACGGTGTTGGCTACATACTCTTCCTTGTTCCTAATCTCCTTATCATGCGATTCTTTTTGGAGGCCCTGTTGTCTGCTTCACTCTCTTTTGCTCATCTCCTCTCACATTGAAATCCAGAAGCTAGTTATACCAGTGCATGCTCAGCTGGTGTCAGGGAAAGTATAATCACTTTCAGAGACTTTCATCTGGCTAAGCATACAGTAGCTGAGAAACTGCAAGTAGGTGCTTTCTGTTTTGTTGCTCATCTATACCTCACAAAATACGCACTGTAAAAGTACTGCTTAAAATAACTGTGCCAGAATGAGCGTTAAAATACATATGTTGATTCTAAATATGGTAGGACCATTCCCCTTGGACATAGTGTACAGTATATTTTTAACAACTGGCCTGGTCCAGAATGGCCCAAGGGCTACTGCATGAACTATATCATTTAATTTGCTCAAAGGCTTGTTGTTGCTCAGGGCCCCATTTAAAATCATTCTTCTTCCAGGTCACATGATAGA
>JANRGW010043795.1:0-14844 GCA_024733675.1 Psilopsiagon aymara | reverse complement strand
TCCAGCTGATCACATTTTTCCAGAAGAACAGAGCTCAAAGCTGGCCATACTGCTCAGTTTGTCACCAGATCAGAGCAGACTGTCTTCACATGTCTTATAGTGATACACTTGTTTGTATGTAAACATTAGGGTATTTTTTTCCAACAGTACCATGTTGTTGACTCGTGTTGAGTTCCTGATCGTTGTAACTGCCAAATCTCTTCCCTGCAGAACTGCTGTTGCACTCATCATTCCCCAGATTTTGTTTATACAGTTGATTATTCCCGGCTAATCTTAGAACTTTGCACTGGCATTATTTGAATGGCTGCTGTAGAGCAGCAGTTCTGCAGGGCCTTGCCACTGTCTCGTTAGCCTTGTGCACAACCTTTTGCACTGTGGTATTATTACCTGCTTCTGCCACATACCTGAGTATTTTCATTACCATTATTTCCCAGCTACAGGAGTGAAAATAACAAATACTATACGTATGTCCAGTTTGAGATGAACCTCTGTAAATATTAAATAGTCTTTCTAAACATTTTTTTACTAAAGTAGCAACAGTTCTTGTTGAATCAGCTTTTTTTCTGGCTTGCTTGTGGGAATTGTGTGAGCAGCAGCGTCAAAAGGTCTACCAAGCTCAAGTTAAGTAGTATAGATCAAGACAGATGATTGCTTTTCAGCATCCACGCATCCTACCAGCTGTAGAGGTAGGAAAGTACCTCTGTGTGTGTTCTGAGCGTTAGGTTTCAATACTAGGTCTGTGTCCCTACTTCCATAGGAACTGACAGTGGAAATAGTGGGTGTCACCATCCAAGTGGTGTCTCTTAGGTCTGTCTCGGCTGTCTTTTCTGGTTTGGGCTACTCAGCCTCTCCCACTAAGCACAGGTCAGGCAGGAGATGCCAAGCTACTCTGCTAAGCAATACACAAACCTTTTTGATTTCTGTATTGCTCCTAAATTGTATTTCTGTTCCTGTTCATGTCAAGTTTAAGCACATTCAGTCACCACTGAATGTTAATCTTTTGGGAGCAAATGGGAGAAAGTAGTCCTTTTAGACCTGGGAGGGGATCGTATTTTTCCCTTTTAAAAGTGACAAGGGGCTAGGGAGACTAAAAATAGTTGTCACTTTTTGCTGTTGTTTGTTGTTTATGGTTTTGGTGGTGGTGGTGTTTTTTTTTACTTCTGAAATGCTGAAGAAGCTGGGGAGAACAAGTGGTGGTGTTATGCTAAATAAATCATGCATGCAAAACTTGTCTAACCCTGTTCGTCCCCCAGACTTAGGTAGTCTCTTTCAAAAATTATTTATGTTCACATCTGTTTAAAATGAGCTTTTCTCCCAATTGCTTGATTTTCTTAATGACTCAGCACCCTTCTTCTCAAGCTTCAGCTTTATTCCTGCTTTGCATAACTTTTTTGTTCTCTATATACAGTTATGTTTCTTGATAGCAGTATTCAAGGTCACATTGCTTGCATGTCTTCTTTTTAGATGATGACCTTCTGTCATCAAAAAGCTGATCACACAAATCACCTGAGAGGTACTAAGTGCCTTCCTGGAGCATAGGGATCTCCTCCAGTCTATGGATCCTCGATATGTGTTTGCCTGAAAATAATCTTGAAAATAATCTCTGTATCAGTGTTGGCCTCTCTGTTCTAGCTTTAAAATCCACAATGGTTACACTAAAACCTGCAACCTCGTATGGGTGGAAGTCCCTTTATCTTAGTGAAAAAATATTGAAAGACAATGCAACTTTTTGACAGTCTGGTGAAGAAAACTCATGAGTAATTAATGGAAGGGAAGTGTCAGTTGAAATATGTTTTTACAAAATTAATATTTTGACCATATCTTCCTCTGTTTTCTGATACAGAATTTTCTTCCCAAATAGAGACTTCGGAACCTTTGGATTCTAAAATGTTGCTTTCGTTTCTTATACCACAGTATTTTTAGTCTTCCCTGTATAACAAGCTTGTGACTCTGCTTTCAAAAGTTCAGGATTCTTTCATTAATTTATTTGAAAAGCTATATTAAAAACATAGCACAACTTAAATCTTACACTAGTTGACCTAACTGCCTGCCATAGTTCTGTTTGGGTTTTGAAATAAGCATCAAAAGCTGAGAAAGCTTTCATTCTCTTACGCCCATTATCTAAAGTTTAAAGCGTATCAGTACATGTACTTTCTCATTATTTTAATGAAATATGGTGTCACCAATTCTGACTCGACATTTTCCATGAATTTGTCAGCCTTTTTTTATTGGCTCTGTCTTGCTGATAGAGTGGAAGGAAGGAGAGACTGAGATTGATTAATCTTCTTTGATACTTAACTCATTATTTATCCTCATTATTTATTATTTAGGAGCTCCAAACAAGAATCAATCAAAACCACTCCCCTCTGTCTATTCTCAGTGGAACCATCATAAAAATCAATTAGTACAGCCCTAGACTGGATGGAAAATTAGTGATTAGCCAGTACGAAAGTTGATTGCAATTACCTAAAATCTAGTGTAGAAATCACTAGTTAAAGGCTTTTTGCAGAACAGGTATGCTCACAATATGAAGAATTTTTGTTTCACTTCAGGCCTTTTTTGATCTTAACTAAGGAATGATGGCTTTTAGACACCCTAAAGTTCATTTTTAAAATGACCTGTCATGGTCAGTTAACCACCAAAATCATCTGTGTGCATCACTTCTATGGTTCCACTTCTTTCAAAGTATTGCTGCCTTAAAATCAAAGCGCACACACACAACTGCAGAGCGTTTTAGAAATATACGGCGTTATTCTGGTGACACCAGGTGTTGAAAGTAAAAAATGTAATACATTATGTATTCAGAAGCATGCCTTTATTAATTGATAGTTGTTGTGGGGTGAGCTAATGAAGGTTTCTAATTTGACAATGATTTGAGTTACCTATTTTAAAAGAAATGATCACGTGCTGAAAATCAGGAGTGATTTGTTCATTAACTGTCTTTTTAAGCCATATCAAAAAGACAGAATGAAATTCTGGTACAGTTTCTCTTCTTTGTGTCTTGTTATGCGCTGTTTCTTGATTTATATTTAGTGCAACCCTCTAATTATATTATTTTCCTTTAATTAGCATCACTACATGAGTATTTGCTTAAGGAATGCGGAAGTAAAACTAACCGAGATTTCCAAATGTCCCTAGATACTGTTTGGCAAACCTGGGGGAAATGGTGTTCAGACTAATACATCAATTACTCCAGTATTTGGAGTTAACAGAGGCTGCAGCACTACATGATACTTGAGTAAGGAGAGTGGCGTTGGGAGGGCAGTGATTGATACGTTCAAGAGCTGAAGTGTAACTTTCTATAGCCAAATTGGACTAAGCTGACATTTAATAATGTTTTGTGTATTTTCGACGATGTATGAGTGATGCTTAGCTTCAAAATTTCCAGTTAACATTATCTTATGACCAAAAATAAGATATATATGTATATATAATTAATCTGTGAAATCATCCCTTCTTATGTCAGCTTGCCATTGTGAAATGTGTTTGATGTGAAGGTGTACAAGTATTTGCCCAGGACTCTCTCTTGAAAAACTCCCAAGCCATAGTTGCTATGAGCGAGGACCTTTCAATGGAAGCAGTCTTTTTCAGAAACACAGTGCTGACTTCTCTGTAATATTTAGTGGAGGCCCTTTTCTTTCATTGTGGCATAAAAATAAATTATAAATGGTAGTTATAAATTTTCAATTAGGAGAAAAGTTGCTAAAAGGAAAAGCAGTTGGTTTTGTACCATGTAGCTCCCAATGCAAACAGAAATGTTTCAATTAGAAGGCTACAGAAGTCTTAGGACTTGCTATTCGTGTCCTCACCATCCTGTTCACTGACAGTGAAGCTGGAAAAAGTAAAGAATAAGGAACTGAATTGGAGGGTACTCTACCTTGTAATGGGTATTTGGGATCGATTTGGAAAGGTGGTATCCCAATAAAGCAGAGAAATTAAATAAAGCCCATTGCAGCAGGTGTGGATTCTTTTCTCATTTCCAGAGCAATCCTTGGAAAGGTGAATATAGTGTTTCCCTTGTCACTTCTGCCTCATGTCCCACGGTACAGGCAATGGATACTAGTCTGGCAGTTACCCCTTTTGTTCTGAAATCTATGCATCCCCTGTGGTCTGCTCTGTTGACTACTAATGTTTATCCATGTTGTTTTCCCATAATTTTGTCCCATATTTAGGATGTGTGAGGAGACTGTTGTGGGAAAGATAGGAAAGCTAGTCAGAGGGTACCATAGAATTGTAGAATCCAGGTTGGAAGGGACCTCAAGGATCATCTGGTCCAGGCTTTCTTGGCAAAAAAGAACTCAGCCTAGACCAGAATGCCCAGCACCTTGTCCACCTGAATCTTAAAAAGTATCCAACACTGGAGAATCCACCACTTCCCTGGGGAGATTATTGCTGTGGCTAATTGTTCTCACTGTGAAAAATTTTCCTCTAGTGTCCAACTGTAATCATTCTGGGAGTAACTTTCACCCTTTGTCTTTTCCATGTGACTCCTTGTAGAAAGGGAGTCCCCAACTTCTTTGTAACCACCTTTTAAATACTGGAACATGGTGATAAGGTGCTAATTTATACTTGGGGCTTAATCACCTTTTCTCGTAATCATCTGTTCCAGTCCTAAACTGGCTACATCTTAAGATCTAGCTTGAGGCATTCAGAACACTTTGTATTGTATATATATATTTATACATATTATATTGTAATATTGCCTCGTGTTCCATCTGTGCCTCTTTTCCCAACACAAAGTCTGAATTGATGGATACATGTAGTTGGACACTCTCCTAGATATTTGAATGCCTATCAGGTATCTCCTAGATATTTGGTATTTTAATGACACTGATCTGGGTTTTTTTGCGTTCAGAGCCACATTCCCCTTATCATTTACTTCCAGTACTTGATTCTGTTCTTCCTTTTTCAAGTTAGTAACAGAAATTCCTTCTCAAAGGTCACTGAGAAGAGGCTGTACAACACATATAGAGCTATTTTTATTTATATAAATATTTTATTTGTAAATAATTCTGTCTCATACAAATGTCTATGTAATTCAAATTAATGTTATATGTTTTCCTGTTACAGCCAGACCTCTGGTTTAAGACGCCTTTCATTAAGGCTTCCTTCCAGGCATCCTGGACACTGCCAAGGAGTACTTCAATTAGCATAAATTCTACATGCCATTGTAAAACTAAAATAGGGGGTTTGGTGTTTATTTGGGGTTTTTTGTGGGTTTTGTGGGGGTTGGGGTTTTTTTTTGGTTTTTTTTTTTTTTTTGCAATTGCAAATGTATATTTAAGTAGAGATATGGAATTATTTGCATCAGTATTTCTTGTGAGCCTCTTGTAGCTCCAAAAGAAGATTTAAGGACTTGTGTAGGTGGTTTTCCTCATTCTTCAGTAAATACAGATCTGTACTAAATTTTGCATCAGACTATGAGGCTTGTTTCTGTACCAAGAGATCAAACTACTCCTTACCAGAAAGTAAGAGTTCCATTCAACACAACCTTATAGGACACATAGAAACAAATCAGGAATTTATTGTCATCTTGCTTATATCTTTGACTCTACAAGGCAGGAGGATATTTGAGATTCTGGTCACTGTGTTTTCTGGATGTAAACACAATTACTTCGATGCCTTGTGGTGTTTCATTTCAAGCTTTTTGAATGCCCCCTGAATATGTGTTTGTGTCTTCTGTGTAGAAGATAGCAGGCCAGTAGATGCGTTTACTTTATGATAAGGATACTTTCCTAGCTGTTGAAGGTTGTGAGGTATGGTTCAGATTTCATTGCAGAACTTTGCAAGTCTTTCTTGGGGAACAAAAATCAAGACCAGTACAGTTGAATAAACTCACTATTTGCATTTTCATAATGATCTGTGACTCTATCTTTTTCTGTAGCAAACTCAGTATTAATTTCTAAACAAAAGTGATATGCCTCAGTGGGACTGAAGTAATTATATACATCTGTTCATGATTCTTTGTAGTTCTGATTTGATGTTCTGGTTTGGTTTGTATTTTCTTACCTTATATTAGAAAATGATGGAAAGGATTTGTTGCTGAGCTATGGATTGGGTTTTTATTTTTTACTTGTATTGAGCTGCAAGGTGAAATTCATTTAAGGAAAAAAAAGTATTTTTATTAAATAATACTACCCACATAGCTTATCAATGTGAGACTTGCATACACAATAAAATAACTGCAGTTAGTGAATTAGAATAGAATAGAATCATTTAGGTTGGAAAAGATCCTGAAGATTGAGTCCAGTCATTAACCTAACACTGCCAAGCCCACCACTAAACCATGTCCCAAAGTTCCCCATATACACATCTTTCAGATACTTCAGTGGTGGTGACTCAGCCACTTCCCTGGGCAGGCTCTTGAGCTGATTTTTCTGTTATCAGTATGTCACATGTTAAATATGTTATGCTTTTCCACAAGTTTGATTCATAGACTGAAAGTATATATATCCCTCTTTAAAAAAAAAAAAACAAGCAAAACATAGGGGAGTGAGGGGGGAAGGAAGGGACAAACACCTCATAATCCATTTCTTAGCTTTAAAAAAACTTGACCTGAATAAATTAAAGAAGAAGGAAAATGCTTCTGTGTATCACAGGAGGAAGATCTGCTGATTCTTCATTTTCCACTGTTTTTACAGTGGTGTCTCCAGACCAGCAGTTTGACTTGCTGAAGAGCTGTAACCACAAACCAGTGATTCTATCATTCTCCTTTAATATTATATGAATACTCCACTTTTGCTTTTGTGCAGTAACCTCAGCTGTTGTCCTCCAAGTGTCAAGACAGACGTCTCCTTCTTGCACTGCTACCTAGCAGCATACGTGCAAGTAAAAAAAGTCATTAATGTTAGCATATCTTCTATGAGCATAGATACACCTTATTATCCACTACTTCTGAACCTCACAAAATTTGTATGACCCTGCTGTGTGAGCATACTTGGCCATTACCCCACACTGTCTGTACCCTTCCTGGTTGAACATTTGAAATACTGTTTGTATTTAAATCTGGTGGTTGCTTAAGTACAGCTGGTTATAATTTTCATCTCTCCTTTTCTGTGGACCATTAACACTTTAAAAGCAAAGCATGACTGTGTAGAAAATCCTGTGTGTGTACATGGATGTTATAAATGGGTATGAATTACCTTTCCTTGGCCCATGGGCTGATAAAAAACAGGTCTTCTGATGCTTCATTTCTGTCAGGTTGGTCAAAGGTTTATGTTTCAGTGACTGGTCCATGCTGGGATAAGTAGGTGGTTTCTGGAGATAAAATAGTGCAGTGTTATGTGACACTGTTCCCAGATTAGCACCTGGATTTTGTTTGATTTTGGTAAGGTTTAAGGAGCATCATTTTGCAGCCCTCTGCACAGTGCTCCTCAGTTCATCCAGCATCTGTGGAGCCAGTAGCCGGAGCAGCCTCCTGCTATTCAGCTGGGATGTCCAGCTGCCTGAGAGGCACCACCAGGTGCTCACATGGCTACAGGGTGTCTTCTGGGCATAGCACATCTCGCCAGCAGCCCTGTGCTGTGGCATCTCCACACTAGCTGAGCAAAGGCATAAGATGGCCTCCAGAGCCACAGGTTCCTGCCATTGGGATGCTGCTGTTGCTGAACGATCAGTTTTATTTATCACCTCCTTCCCAGGCTAAGTTGCACTCTTCTGGATGAGGGGACAGTGCTGTGCCATGACCTGGGCATCTCTCCCCTCTTCATAGAGCATCATTGTGCAGCCATTGCCCTGTCCCTTGTGGAAAGGCCCCTCACAATCTCACACAAGTTCCCATCTTTTCTCTTTTCCCCTTCTCTCTCACCATCTTTTCAGTGTAGAAAAACACATTCCCAAGCTTAGGTACTCAAAGTGTTTGCTGTGTTCCACAGACTGGGATGCTCTTCTCAGTCCAAAACAGCGAACTGACCCCTCTGGGTATTGGCATGTAAATCAGTGTGCTGACCTTGAGGGGAACCCATCCAAGCTGCAGGCTGTGTCCTGAGTTTCAGGATGTCGGCAGTTTGAAACACGGGGCTATGCTCTGCATGTCAATGACGGAAACCACTTCAAATTCACGGTGGCATCCAAAACGGTACCGGGAACAGGGCTGGCATAGCAGGGCTGCCCTATCAAAAGTTGTTTTCTACTTTTTTCCTGTAACAGCAGTCTAGCATTTACTGTTAATGTTTTATTTTTGGTTGGTTTTATGGGGGGTTTTCTCTGTTTTTGTAGATAGAATGGTTTAAGGATTTAAGCTAAAAGTGAAAAGGTGAGACATTTCTATCTATGTAATTTAAATTAATTGTATCATGTTCTTGAGATAGCATCATAAGGATCCACCATGCTGAGCAGGATTTTGAGAAGCTGCCTTTCCCCTAAGTCAAGATTAACTGTAGCATCCATGATATTTGGGACAAATAGCTGTGCATCAAGAGTTCCAGTTTAAAGGCTTCAACAAAGTTGAATTTTCAGTAAACACTTCACACCCCGGTTGCCACTCAAGGATAAAATGCTTGAGATATCACTGTGTTCTTATGAAACATCGGTCCATTGTTCCATAGCACTCACAAATGTACTGGGGGAAAGGAGTGTGAACAAAGCAGGAGACATGATTTATATCCCTGTATAAATACATGGTTTATCCATTCTCAAATGTTTCTAGTAAGTGAGTTCTAGTTTCCCTATCTCATAAAACTATAGGAGAACCAGAAAAGTTAGAAGAAGAGGTGGCAAAGATGATTGCAGGTAAGGAGTGGTTTTTGTTCTGTTAAATACATGCGGATTCACCAGCCTAGAAGAGAGCAATTGCTGAGAAGTATCTGGTGGCACAGATGGTGTGTACAGAGACCCCTGACTGGGAGAAAGATCCATCAGATGAAGCAAGGAGGTGGCAGGGAAAACCCCCAATGCAACTTGCATCTCATGCACTTACGTGGAGGCAAGGTGTGGAGCTGCCTGTTGTGTGCTGCTGCTGTTGCATGTGGTTTGCAAGCAAAAAGCCTTTATGCACCACAGTGCTCATCACCTTTGGCCTTAGGAAGGATCTGACCTAAGTCTAGAAATGCATCGCTGTTGCCTTGCCCCATTCTTGTGCTTTTCCTGAGGTATCTGCTGTTAATCACTGTCTCTTCTATGAAACCTTCACATATTTGTAGGTGATTACGCCTTATCTCCTCAGCTGCTATTTCTAAGCTCCTGCTTGTTCAGTCTGCCCCTAAAAAATAGTCCCTGAGCTCTTTCTAACTACTTTTGTAATCCACAGATTTCTGAATTGTGGTTGCAAGACCTTGATATAATATTCTGTCTTCTGAGACCCATAGAGTGTTATTGATATAATACTCTGTCTTCTGAGACTCATACAATATTATTTAATATTAGGACAAACCAGTCAATACTGATACTGATAATATATTCTCTTGGGGGGACAACTTCCCACCCTCATCCCTCCCACCTCAATTTGTCCACATCCATTGACTTCCCATTTTCTTCATCCTCCTTTTGTTGTCCTCATGATGTGCTGGCAATCCCCTCTTGTCTCTGCACTGTCTAGATATTTCATCTCTTAATCAGTCTTAGCAGTGTCCACATGTTCATGTAGTGGTTTTATCTGATTGTCACTTGGCGGCCTCTGGAGCTGCTCCTAACAGTTGCTTCGGGAATTAAATTCTTTCTGGTTGTAGTAAAAATTAGACTAATGAAGTTTCTCTGTGTGGTAGAGTTGAAAGTGATTTGAAACAGTTTCGAACAGACAAAAGGCAAGTTATTTGCTGTGATGCCGAATGGGTTTGAGTAGCACTGTGATTGATGCTTATCCAAAGGGAGGGCATTCTTGCTCTGCCTCCTGGCAGATAGTCGAAGATACTCCACCTTAAGCACAGGTATATTTGTTGGTTTGGGGATGTAAACTACCTGAGCATGAAGCTGAAAGTATCTGAGAAGTAGCTTAAGTGATGTTTTAGGTAGTGCCTGGTAGCATCCAGCGTGGCACTGGTTACTCTAATATCTTGCTTATTTTCACAATCCAGCACCTCACAGTTTCTGAGCGGACAACTGCTGTGAGGACGTAACCTCTTGATTTCAAAGGAGCCATCGTTTTGCTGGTGCCTCTGTGGTTAATGTAAGAAAGGTGTCTTGCCATAAACTTTTTCCGAGGTATTCAGCAAGGTTGGAAAGGGGTCGGCCCAGGCAGGAAGCCCTTGTCTGTGCTATAAAGAAAATAGCAAGCAACAAAATGAAAGCATCAAAGGACCAACAGGATGCGGTCCCAGGAGTCCTCTCTGGCATGTTAGTCCTTCTTGAAAGTTAGCATTGAGTGAAGAGTGACCTTAAAACTCGCTTCATTCAAACAGACTGGGCTCAAGTTTAAAGTTCAAGGCATTTTGTTTTTTCACCTGTTTCCTACAGTTTTAAGAAACTTCTGAAGAATTAATGTGTAACTATATCTGGTCACCAAGCCAATGCACAGAATTTTTCTCAAGGGAAAATAATGTTACTGTATGGAGTGAGAGAAATGGATACTTTCTGAGTTGGGAGAAAAAGTTTCAACAAAATAAAACCCAAAACCACTGTTACGGTGATCACAAACAGCCCTGGAGCCGGGTAGTGCATCTCCTATTTCTCGTTTCATTTTCAAAAGAAGCTTGTTGTATCCTGTAACTGTCTGAATTGAGGTGAAAGGATGTTTTCTGTCAAAGCTGCTGCTGCTGCTTGGGAAGAGAGGTCTTGTTTTAGATACAGCCTGGGAGGAAAGAGCCCGTTTGCAGTAGCTCAGCTTCATCTGTGAGTGCATGTTGACTGCGCCAGCAACTGGCCCCATGGCCACCCATCCCTCTCTTAGTGCTCTGGGGCTGTTGGACCTCAAAAAGGAGAACTAAAGCCCTGATGGAAAACTCACATCCGTAGACAAGGACAGACATGGGTTCAGTGATGCAGCCCTACCACCACTAATGCCAAGCGGCAACGTGGGCTGCTGGCTGATGCCAGTTATGAGCCACTTTTCACCAAACAGCATATTGTACTTGCATGGTCCTGAAATAGTCACTTTATTGGCCTTTCGTGTAAAGCAGCAGCTAATAATTGATCTGTGAGCAGTCTGGCAGGTCATCTTTCGTAGCTGAAAGAAATAGTTTGGAGAGATGACAAACAGATTTCACTTGTATTTCCCTATGTCATTAAATTTTAATGATTCTGGCATGAATATTTCATTATAGTACCTTCTGAATGGGCTTGTTCTGTTGTAGCAGCTAATAGTATAGAGTCTGGGATGGATTTTCTTTGGGTTTTGATGGGCTTTCTTTTCCTCTTAGGCAGTTTACTGTAGGTAAGGAGTGTCAAACAGCATTAAGTGAGAAAAGGCAACTTCTTGTTGGTGATTCAGTGAAGGGATGCCATCTATAACTCTTTTCAGCTGCTTTGTGGAAGTCTGTGAAATGACCCTCATAAAATTCTGCTCTTTACTCTCCTGCCACAAGGTGGCTAAAAATGTTTTGAAAGCCCATGATACGCAAGTGTTGGAAATGATGCTAAAGCATCTAAGAGCCTTTCTGCAACTCCACACGCGGTACACAGCAGACCAGATTTATTGCACAGAAAACTGTGTATGTCTTATTTATCTGAAGCAGCATTCAGAAGGTGTTTTTCCCAAGTTTATTTCAATCACTCCTCAGCCGGGATTGGCTGGGCTTGGCTTTGTGGCTTTGTTGGCTTTTTAATAGAAGAAGTCCTTGTGTCCAGCTCACCCCATGTGAGGAACCGGGGTGGACCACAGTGGTGTGATGGGGAGCTCAACAGCTGCCTGCCTGTGAAGCCACAGCTCTACCCGTACCTCAGCCTTGTGGCTTTACAGTGACTGTGGCTGAAATGTCAGATTGCCACCCCATCTCCATTTGTACTGCCTGCTGCATTCACCTGCTGACATGCTAAATCAGAAACACTGATCCAAACTCGGGTTAGTAAGTTCTTTCTTGGTGGTGATGAATTTTGTGGGGCCTGCCCCAGGATGACGGGTTGTCTCTTTAAATCAGTAATGTTCCCAAATAGCAGTCTGCTGCAGTCTGCTGCACCATCAGAAATGCGTACTTCTTTTTCACCAATTTCAGGAGTGGCAACACTCTTCCCTGTAAACTTTTTGGAAGATTATCTCCAGCTTTACAGTCAGGATGGAGCTTTTGTTTAATGGAAATGAAGCGTATCTTTTTCTTACAGATGCACCACTCACTATTGAGCTTTTTATGTGCGTTTTAGGTTTCCCGTTTTATTTTTTTAACTTATTAACTCTGACAAGTAACCTCTTAGTAGTGAACAATTTAATTCACAATTCATTTTTCTGATTCAAAGTGAACACGAGTGCCCTAATCCCCTAATGGGAATTAATTGCATGTTTCAGTGCTTAACTCTGATCCTTTCTCAATCCCCACTGGGACAAGTTTCTTCCTGAAGGGTCTGTGTTTGTCATTCAAAACACAATATGAAAGGTAATGATTTTTCTTATAAAAGGGAGTCAAATGGACTGAATGTTAGTGTTCTTTTTATTGTAAGGGAATGAGCTGCATCCAAAAAAAGCTTGTTTATGTCATGAAGGACAAATTACACTGATGTATATCTGATAAAAACACAGGGAGGAAATCAGTGCAGTCTTTTTTCCTGAAGTGAAAGCAGTTTGCCAGTGAATAAAGGCACAAACCATTTTTGCTTGGAAAACTATTCTGTTACAGAGAAAACCTGTTTACTTCACCAAGGGGGAAGTTGCTTTGCTATTGAGGATTTTCAGTGACACTCTCTTGGCCAGCTATGTGCCCTTTTGGATGCCCAACCTGATCTGACAGCTTACTAAAATAAGAGCAAATAGGAGGAAATACATGAAGTTTCTTTTTCCAGTCTGTTTTAAAAGATTTTTTCAAACTTAAAATTCACTCTTCAGTGAACTTCTTTCCAAAAGGAGGTGGAGGTGCTCCTCTGCTGTTGGGTGTCTGGCCCAGCCAGCCGTGGGGTGAAGCAGCTCTGCCCAGTAGTTGGTGATGGAGGGCAAAATATAGGAAACCATCAAACAGTGCAAGAACTGCCTCTGCCCTCCAGAAATGATAGGGCATAAACAGAGCACAGCATGAAAAATAACCCAGGAACGATTAAGGTATCTTTTCCCCCCTTTACCTTTCAGTAAAGCCACCCTTTCATCCCATTTAAATGCCAGGTTAAACTTGCTTTTGTGTGTGGCTGAGCGTTACACCACATACTTGCTGCAGCACAGCTCTGTCACTGTGCAAGAGAGAAAAATGAAGAAAGGTTTAGAGCTTTACCAAGACTCAGGAATGCATTGGCTGATGTTGAGGATTCCTTAAGAGGGACCATGGGCTGTAATGTGAATACAGCCAAGAATTGGAAGGCTGACTTGCTCCTGGTATCTGTTTTTCAATGTTAGATCTCTTGACTGAAAAGTTTGAAGAGATAATTGGATTTAGTATGATATTTAAATGTGGTTTAGGACTACAAGGACCCCTTTGCACACACCCAAACAGTCTGTGTGTGTGTAACGTGTCTTGGTGTGGATGAGGTTCTCCAGAATGTTGGCCAAAGAGGCCATGTGGGTAACACACACCTTTGTCTTTCAGCTGCTTTTGCAGGTACGATGGCTCGTGTCTTCGTCTATGGCACGCTTAAGAAGGGCCAGCCCAACTACAAGCACATGATCAACACAGCCAAGGGGCTTGCAAAATTCCAAGGACGAGGCCGCACGGTAGAGAAGTACCCGCTGGTGATTGCAGGCAAATACAACATTCCTTACATGCTGAACATCCCGGGAACAGGACACCATGTTGCTGGGGAGATTTACTCGGTTGACGACCAGATGCTGCAGTTCCTGGATGAGTTCGAAGGCTGCCCAGACATGTACCAGCGTACCTTGATGAGAATCGAGGTGGTGGAGTGGGAAGGGAAGGGTGGTGTGGGCGAGGCACGGGCAGCTGCAGAGGGCATCATAGAGTGCTTTGTGTACAGCACAACGACATATCCACCAGAGTGGGTCGGCCTCCCCTACCATGACAGTTACGACTCCTCAGGGAAACACGGCCTCTCCTATGTCCTACGCGAAAGCCGGGATTAAACACGGGAGGTGATGCAGCCCGGCTGAAGACACAGTACTAAGCACGTGTTGATCAGTAACCTTTCCAGGAAAGCTGTAATACCTTCTCATTAAAATGCAGGATCTCTTGTAACCTTCCCAACACGGGAGCCTTGGCGCTAGATTTGAAGTCTTGTAGACCCACAGATGGGGACTCCTACCCAGCTAGCCAGTGTCCTCTTCACCACCACTAACCTGCGGGTAACTGGGTTTGCAGGAGGTGTAAAATAACTATCTGTGCACATTGGTTTTGTGGTCTAATTGTAAATTCTTAATCCCCTCCCCTTTTGCCTCAGTGTATTGACAAATGTTCTTGTGTAGTCCTCCAATGTGGGTGGAATAACAGTGATACAATTGCACTAATAGCTGAAACTGATTTTAAAAAATCATGTCTGCAAGCAAACTAAAGCACAACTCAAGTTTAATGTTGACTTGTAATGGTGTTTAGTAGGTTACTGAATGTAAGCCGGAAGAGATGACAATATAGGTACTATGCACTTCAAGACAAACACGAAATGGCTGGAGAAATAGAGAAAATTTAAAGACTATTCTTATTCTGTATTGCAATGTTTTTCTGAAATGGAAAGGAGTATTTTTAAAACCTGTTTAGTTTATAAGGTACTATGAAAAAGTACTAAGAGAGTATGAGAATTACATTTAAAATCATATTTTAAATTTAGCATTCTAAGCACTTTAGGTACCACTTCAGTTCAGAGTGACTGTAGGGGTTGGGGAGGTGGGGG
>JANRGW010043789.1:0-24757 GCA_024733675.1 Psilopsiagon aymara | reverse complement strand
CCCTTCCCTTCCCTTCCCTTCCCTTCCCTTCCCTTCCCTTCCCTTCCCTTCCCTTCCCTTCCCTTCCCTTCTTTTTTCACTTACATTCCCTATTTAACCCTTCTATCCTCTCCCCTCCCTGCTCCTGCCCTCTCCTTGCTTCTCCTTGCCTTTTTTTGAAAGCATTCCATTCATCTCAACGTGCCAATTGCTGAGTTCCATGTAATCATTATATTCTGCTTTAATCATTATCAGAGTTTGCCAGAAGGTCTGTGCTTCCATCAATGCTTGGGCTTGCTTGTTTCTTGAAATGCATGTCAACATTTCTAAATCTTTCCTCCTAATCACATCACTCTTCCTAACAAACGTCTGTTGGTTCAAACAAATCATTGGTTTAATTTTGAATTAATACTTACATCCCTTCCTGATTGCTTCCCGATCTTGTGCCTGTGCACAAAAGCATAAACATATAATAATGAGTCAGTTCATTTAACTTGTCTCCTTTCTATGCTGCTATGGATAATTTTATCCTTGTTACTTTAAGGGACTTCACCCAGATTGTTGCACTTTTTTGTTCCCAGCTGGTTCCAGCTGAAGAGTCTCTTCTGTAAAGCTACTGCATATCATGCAAAGAGGAGTAAACCCTTTTCATGACATAGAAACCACCCTCCACCAGTGGTTTATGGAACATCTTACCAAAGTCAAGGAAACCAACGTTCTCCTGGTGAGCCATCTGTGCAGCCCTACTTTCATCTGTAGGATGAAAGTCTTCTGGTCTGATCCTTTGACCCTTGATGGAAGGATTAATAAAAATGCCACCTGAGCCTCTGACTCCTTCACTGTTTCTCTCAGCCTCATTGTCACTTTTGATCTGTTTAGAGTCATTCTTGGCAATCTTGTTAGCATTCAGGTTCTTTGTTGTATCAAATTCACTTCAGTCACATATGTTACTGAATAAGCATTTTGGAGGGTATCTCTAAGAGTTTGTCATTAGTCTTTGTGCAAACAATTGTCTGTCCTTGAGCTTGCTGCAACATCTTTTTTACATGCAAACACTATTGTAAGGCATTCTTTTTTCAGTCTGGATGAGTTTAGGTTTTGTTGATGCAGGAGTCCTTCATTAAAGAGCTACGATTCTCTGATTCTCCGTAGTTCCTCACTGCCAGTACATGGTATCTGACTTGTTCACATACAATATGAAGATGTACCTGCAAACACTGGTGTGATAATTTGATTTGCCTTTAGAGACGTAAGCATCAGGAATGAAGTCAAAACAGGGAAGTCATAAAGTGTCCCAAAGATTATATTGTAATTTTAGCTTTTTTAAAAAATAAAATTAATAAATTTTGCATCTGTGTCTTGGCTTTATGGTACTAAAGGGTCCAGAAGCAAAAGAAAGTCTGAGTTACTATTGAGATCTTTCATGTTCATATGTCAAAAAAATGAACTAGAGACTGGTTATAAAATGTGTAATATAGGCATTTGATTTTTTAGGTTATTCTGTGGGAAGAAAGGTTGTAGTCATGTTAATCCTCCATGTTTGCTGGAAGAGAAACCAATTGTACTAGGTTAAGAAGACATGAAACTAGAAAGAAATAATACTAAAAATGAGCGACTGTATACTCTGAATACCTTCTGTGATCTGAGAAAAATTGAATCCTCTTGTTTCTGAAGCATGGTGGAAAGGTCTGCAGGACAGGGGCCAGGGGGTCTTGTCACTCTGACTGGACTGGAAAGAAGAAAAAGCCAGAAGATGTCTGCCAGAAATAGCACTGCTTGTTTTGCTACAGGTGATACTGAATAGATACAGAGCAGTCATGACAGAGCACTGGAGAACATACACCACAAGTTATGCTACCAGGCTGCACTCAAGGACAAGATGTCAGTATTTCAGTTGTCTATCTAAATATGTAAGGAAAAAAATAACCTCCATTAAATCCTTGACTGACAACTAGGGTCTCATGTTGCCAGAATAGAAGCATGTCCAAAAGGCCTAAAACTTATTAATGACAAGTTATCCTAAAACCAGTTGCATTCAACTCATGGGAATCTATTCTCCAACTTAACAAATAGAGATTAAAGATGTTTAAAAATAATACTTGTTCAACTGTTGGTTGCAATTTTCTTGTGCAAACAAAATGATGACCAAATGTGAGTTTTGGTGGCTTTTTTTTTTTTTTTTTTTAAACGAAACATCTGTGTGTCTTAAGAAGAAAAATATGAGTGATAAATGCATAATGTTACAGAGATATATAGATATATGCTCCCAGGACTGGGGCAGCTACAACTTCTTTGGGCAACCTGTGTCAGTGTCTCATCACCCTTGCAGGGGAGATCTTCTTCCTTATATTTAATCTAAACCTTCTCTCTGTCAGTTTAGAACCATTTCCCCTTGTCCTGTCCCTACTGGCCCTCGTAAAAAGTCCCTCTGCAATTTTCTTGTAGATATCCTTTAGGTACTGGAAGACTGCTATAAGGAATTTTCTTATAATTCAACCAAGTATTGTATAGCTGGTGGTAGTAGTCATATGTATAGCTGATGATAGCAGTGGTGATAAAAAAAGCAATCTTCTTTACAGTGATGACTTCTTAGTTGGCGACTTCTCTGATCAATTAACACTCGCTTTTTGTATTTTTTGAAAGATGGGATATTCCACAGAACTGTAAGGAAGTTAATAGTGAATCAGCGTTTTTGAAGGTGCTTTTGATGCTATGTATAATCATGGGTCTATCAAAGAAAATAATAGAATCTTTGGTCAAATTTTATCAATAATTAATAAAGAATGAATAAATAATTAAAGAGAACTATACCAAAATGAGGAAATTTTGTCGTGCGGAACAGTGTGTTGAAACTGTGTTGAAAGAGAGTTCAAAATAAGCAGTTGACGCAACACCCTGCAGAAAATTATGAATACTATAAATTGATTCTGTTACCTGTGTTCCTAGGAAGATGAATATCAGCATACAAACATAGTCAGACATTTAAGAATAAAACTGATGTGGAATACAAAAAGAACAGGTATTCTTTCATGGGTAGTAGAGCTTGTGGACAATTTTTATGAGTCAAACTGTACCTATCAGATATTTGTGTCCAGCTGCCCACCGATCAAGAAAGGTTGTGCAAGCTGCAGGGTGGAAACACATATTAATTAAAGATGGGAAAATATTCTTCTTTATGAAATCTCAGAATTTTTAAATTGGTTATCAATAACAGAGATGATATACAAAAACAATGTCATCAATTTAGTGGACAAGCATTAAAATCCAGAATAGAATAAACAGGATAAAGGAGAGGATTTACAAGTTAGAACCTTAATAGGCCACATGCCTAAGGTTTCAAACTAGCTAAGCCTATAAAGTCACGCTTCCTTCTTGACCATTTTCTATGATTTCCAATGACTACTTCAATCACTAAATATGGATGAAAAGTAGCTTCATTACTGCCTGTGTCAGTCATGTCACACAGACATTTTTTAAGACTCTTGATCCTAGATTTTTTTTTTTTTTTTTTTTGAAGATATTTACAGGATTGGTCTTTGCAAAGGTAAAACTATTTTTGTGCTTTCTGAATTTTGTTATCAATCAATTTAACAAGGGAACTTATTGCAGTCTTCGCTGACTGTAGCATCTCTTCCAGTGGCTTTTGCTTTGTCTGGCTTTGTATTGAACTCTGTTGCAATTTCAGATTTTTCCCATTGTCGTTTAAAGAATGTCCAGTCGCAAAACACATCCTCCTTTGTGTTCATCTTCTCTTAGAAAGAGGAGTTTGGTATGCTGCCATGATTACTGTTTTCTTACTGGATTTGTTGTGGGTTTTTTTTAACTCTCCCCCCTCCACACACTTAGTTTCTGTTTTCATGCACCTGCAGGAGCTGGCCCATTGCTGACCCCCATATTCAGTGTTTCCAAGTACAGGCAGAGAGAGAGAAGTAAGTCTGTGGTATATTTAAAGCTTCAGTTTTTCTTCACATATTCACTCTCTTTTTAGTAAGTACTTTCTGAAAATACTTTTCCCTGTATTTCTTACATACATGTGTACTAAGCATATAATTAATTTTTTTTATTCACATGTTGATAATTTATCTCCTGTAATTGATATGACAAGTATATTGCATTAGCTAACCTTCAAACAAACACATTTTTCAGGTGTTTTGCAAAGAAGTGAATTTTATTTGTTGAAGAAAATATTTACGGTTAAGATCCATCTAGTGCAGAAAGATGTCTTTTTTCCCCTCATAATTATAGTGTCTCTTTGACCACAACAAAAATACAGCATCTTGTTATAGGGCATTACTGGCGCTTAGAACTTCCTAATTACAAATTTCGCTTTTTTCCTTGCTGTTTCTGTGGAGTTCTATGTTGTTTCCTCCCTTTGTATGTAAATTCTTTTGCTTCAACATGATTTCAGAAGAGTTTCTTCCTGCATATCTTCTCACTGTATTGCTTAGAAGCCAGTTTTCAAAAAGGCTTAACTTTGCAGATATGCTTTTTTGTTTCTCCTGGAACAGTCTAGAAAGATGTTATCAGCATATTTGTAGGAGATAAAGAAGAGTGAAGTATTAAGGGGATAGTTCTGAGGTTTTGGAATCCCAGGAAAAATCATTCAGCAGAATTTGAAACGCAAGATTTAAAATAGACATTGTAAATTCTTTTCCAGTCATTACTGTTATTATTTCTGTTACTCTTACTCTCATGCCAAAATCATTCAGCTTGCAAGTAATGAATGGAGACTTCTACCCCCAGAGTAACTAAAAGATTTCTCAAGGATTCAACACTTTACTTAAAGAATTAAGAATTATGTATTTAAAGAAAGGTCCAGCTGAACTTCTTGTAGAACAACTTTGTCATAAAACTCCTCATTCTTTACACTGTTAAAGAGTCAAAGAACTATACCAATAGAAAATAAAAAAGCACAGAAAGTTATTATTAATTAATTAAAATGTAAATATTTTTCAACTTTCTTCTAGTATTCAACACAGTCAAACTTTCTCCAGCCTTAGTCAGCATACAGAGCTCATGCTTTCGAATGATGGTGCTCCATAATGTGCTAGGTGAGAGCAAAGCGCACATACATGGATATGCAAGGAAAAGTACTTTGTAACTAAATACAGTCAGGGGAAAAATACTTCCAATTTTCTCAGGCTCAAAATGGAGCTAAAAGAAGGAGACACTAGGCAGCAAGGAGTGAACCTTTTGCAGTCAGACTTGGTATATTTCAGAAGTTTGTGGGGGACTGAGATCAAACTGGCAAAATGAAGGAGTTTTGTGAAATGAGCTTGATTGGATATTACTTATCAATCATTAAAAAATAATTTGTGAGGTTGTGTACACCCACATTTGTATTCCAGCAACTGGGTGATCCTTTCTTATTCTGTTACAGTTCCTAGTTTGCAACTATGCATTTTATTTTCATTGTGTTGATAGAGATTTAGATTGTGAGGAGGAAAGAAAAGTCTTTCCCCTGACCCTTTCAGTGAAGGTTAATCTCAGATAGAAATTTCCTGAGCCCCAGGCCTTAGGAAATGAACCTCTTCAGACTGGGCAGAGTGGGGAACTAGTGGGAGGAGTGGGATGTTCATCACTGTGGGGCTGCCATGAGTGGTGCCTTTGGGGGCATAAGAGGAATGACAGAGAAATAAGTAATAAGTCTGGAGAAGATAGGCCATTGAATGGTATCTCTGGAGAGCACGTCTTTGTGTTAATAGAAACACATGGCCAAGCTATTGCTTTACAGAAATGGTCTATCTGTTAATCACAGCACATTACAAGGCCAAAATGGGATCCTTTCCAGTGCTATACAATAATAATATTTATTAAAAGGACAAATAAAGCTTTCCTCTGTAGCCAGGCTCTGGCTGTCATTGGGTGTCATTGCATAAAAAAGCCTTGGAAGGCTGTTTCAAGTTACAGAGGTGCAGCAGAAGGCTTAATCTGAGAGGCCCAGTATGGTAGGATTTCAAGCTTTTCTTCTGTCTGCACAATAGACTAAATATTGAAGTAAACAGTGGAAGTTTAGATTGGGTATGAGAAAGAAATTCTTCATTGTAAGGGTAGTGAGGCAGTGGAAAAGGTTGCCCAGGGAAGTTGTGAATGTTCCATCCCTGGCTATGTTCAAGGCCCGGTTGAGCATAGCCTGGAGAGGCATGGTTTAGTGGGAGGTGTCCCTGCCCATGATAGGGGGGTTAGAACTAGATGATCTTCAGGTCCTTGCCAACCCTAACTATTCTATGATTCTATGATTCAAGGATGATTTGTAGAAGACAGTGTTTCAGAGAAAAACATGCCTTGCAGTAAATTATTTCCCTTTCTTTTCCCCCCACTTCTTCACTTTAGAGAATTCTCTTTGGTTGTTTTGTTGGAGCTTTTTTCCTTTTCTATTTTTTTTTTCCCCTTGTTCCTCTTGTTCAGGATAGTCAATACCATCATCAGCTTCGCATATGTTAGAGGCATCTCAAGGTTTATTAGTCAGCCTAGGTCAATTTTGATTTGCTGTATTTGCTTTCATAAAAGCTGTGTTTATTGTGTACTTCTTGAACTGGAAATCACACAATGCTCCTTATTTGCCTTCAATCACTTGCAGATGCAGAATGGTCAGATCATTTCCCTTTAAGTTGAACTAAGGGATTACAGGAATTCAAAGGAATTTCCAACTAATTAGTGCCTCTGCTTTCCCTGACTTCAATTCTTGAGACTTTAAGGTCAGTCTCTGGTAACTTAATCTGTCTCTTCCTCCCCAGATCTGTCCACTTCCTTCCCTTTGTTTGCCTTCAGAGAAGTAACTGAGTAGCCAGGCTCAGCTCCCGTATTTGTTGCCTTCCCAATATTTGAACTAAACATTTACGTAAATCTGGTGGAAGAAGGGTGCTCTATTGAGAACACAGAAGTTTAAAATGCACTTTTGTAACAGTTATGAAGAATAAAATTTTAATTCGCGGCTATCTATAAGCATGAAATTAAATCAAAGGTAAACGAGGAAAGCAAAGCTGCTGGAAGTAGCTTTAATTTGCCATGCAAGGGTCCTAGGCTTCACTGAAAAAAACTGTATGTACTCAAGAAAGACTGAAAATGCTTTCAGTTCAGCAGCAGTAGACTGGGAACAAGGGCAGGATTCCCAGTGTTCTTGAAAGCTGTCCTGAAGGGAAAGAGTCAAGAAGGGCAGACTCACAGTAGAAGATGGAAAATCCAACACAGGGGAAGAGCAGAGCAGGGCCACAATCTGCTTCCAGTCCAGGGTGGTTAATGGCAGCTGTGCATGCTTTGTTGGGTTTTGTTTCAGAAACCTGTGAGGAGCCTTTGTGTGGATTGCCTCAACTATCAGGGAACAAGAGCTTATTTAGCAGGTGGCCATCTGAAAAGTGGCTGATGTTTTTAAAGATACCTCTACCGCTTTTGTTCTCTGCCTGCCATCATGACTTTGTGGTTTTAGTTTTGACATGTGCTCTTTATCCAATTACTCATTTTGACTATGTACGTGTAGGGAATGAAAGGCACTTTCTTTCACAGGCTCTATATGTCATTGTTTTCTTTGCTCACTGCCATCTTCTCTATGAATCTTTCCATTTAAAAAGAAAATATCAAAACCTGCAACCTTCCAATCAGATTAATGATAAAAAAAAAAAGAAAGAAAAAAAAAAGCAAGCTTTCTCGACAGTGCATCATTAGTATTTAAAAGCTAAAAATTCTCAGATGACTGAATAAAAATCTTCAAATATGAACAAGATCTTTCCAAGGAAGACAGCAATTTATGCCTGGTATTTGCCAAGAACATGAAAAAAAAACACTCTTGTCATTACTAGAATTGCTTCCTTCCTGTTCAATGAAATAAGGTCATAGCAACAAAGATAACTTAAATGCTTTTTTTACCTACTCATTCCTGGTTCAAAAGAGGAAAACATGTATAATAGGAGAAAGAATATAATACATTCTTTTCCTGGAATAAGGCTGGATTTTTGGATAGCAACCAGGACACTTAAAGTTATCATTTATGCTATTTCTTCACTGTAAAGCAGACAGGCAAAATCTGTCAGGATGAAGCAAAGTTTGAGGTACCTCTGAATCCATCCAAAGCAGCCAGAAGTGTTTCCAGCAATTTTGTCACTATTACTTTGGACTGAGGAAGTCTATAAAGATGACAAATTTAAGAAATCAATGGGATTTGAGTGCAGATAAACAAAAACTAGGCATTAAATTGAGGGGGAAAAGACCTGATATTCTTTTTTTGAAACTCAATTTTATCTTTGCTTTCTAAAGTTTTTGAAATGAGGGAGGAAATGTCAGTGAAGCTGCTATATCAGCACAACAACCTTTTAATCCTGTGGGTCCTTCTTTTTGCCCCAGTAAGTGCTATGTCCTATCACTTGTTGCTTTCTGGTAACAAGGAAGAAAATGATTATATAAAATAAATAAAACCTTAAGTGTGAGAAAGATAGAAGCAAACACATTTTTCTTCATTTTCATACTGACATCTTTCCATAAATCAAGCAGCAAGTTATATGGTTTCAGATGAAGTGCAAGTATCTAAATTAGCCTTGGAGTATGTGATTGCTTCTAGGAGCTTGTAGAAGTTTAGCTCCTTTAGCCTATCTAGGATGCTTGTACTACTAAATTCTGAGTCCAAAATATGACCTGTCATTCTTCTGTGTGAAGCTTCTTCCATGCTATACTGGTGAATGTGGTACACCAATTAGTTGCCTGAGCAGAGAGGGATTGGTTAATTTCTCCCAGGACTGGTTTCTCCCATTTGTGTCAGTTTGGGAAGGAGGCGCTGCATCTTACTAGATGTGACCTCAATGGATAAACCCATGGACAGAAGGAATAGTCCAGTGATGTCATTGAAGAAAAATGTTCAGGAATTTGCCTACCAGCCTGTCTTGGAAGTCCAAGACAGTTAGTAGACAGTTATAGCCAAAGCAAGGCACTGCATGGGCAGAGCTTATGCCACACAAATGCATCAGGTAGCAATGTAAACAACACATATGGCATGAGACATGTATAGAGAGAGCAATCATCTAAACTGGCAAAATATGTATTTTGTAGTGTGTTGTATTCTTTTGTTTTAAAAGATCTAACAGGTGGTGGTACTTTCTTCCAAGGCTTCAGGGAGACTAGACTTAGATTTCAGAGCAGCGATATTTCTGATACTTTATCTACATTTATTTTGGCTGTCTTCCATCTTCTGAATCACACTTGTACCTTCTTGGACCAAGAACCCTGTGTGGCTCCATACTGCAGACCACCATGTAGTCTCCAAGCTTGTTTCCTTCTGTGAATGACAAAGAGAAAGAGAGACTTAGAGGATCACTCATATTCAGTCATTGACCTGAATAATTCTGATGTCTCCCTTGTGCCTACATCCTGCAATTAATCGCTAATTGTTATTTAGCTGATCTTGCTGCATTTTAAGTATGTGGAAATACTGACATTGTTCCTCATAAGAGAAAGCTCAGTACTTGTGGGTTTGACCACGCTACTCAGTCTTTTATTAATGGAAGTTCTCTGAACTTTTTCTGACATATTAGCAGCTTTCTTTTTATCTGAGTTTCTAATTAATCGGTATCGATGCTAGAGTTCAGTCACATCAGTGTTATACTGTCACTTTTTACATATGAGAAGCGATGTCTTTTTCATATTGTTTCATAAATTGCATTGGTCTCTTCTGCAAACTTTTCTATTACAAGTTCTTTGCTAATTTTGTGTTTTCTTATAGTTTTACTGAGGTATTTTACCTTTACTGTTTTGCAAATGCTTCTCTCTTGTTGAATATCTGTTTCAATTTATTTTCCCTCAGACACATTAACTTGCCTTTTTCACACAGAATTTCATTTCTTTACATCCTGCCTATATTTCTGACCCCACTAGGACACTGTTTCATGGTTAAACAAACCTGTTCATGGGGTCCATGAAAGAAGAGATAGTGCATTTTTAGGTTTGTTTTTATTGAATCTTAGTGAAAATTTCACCTTCAGGGAGGGCTATATTACATTTAACTACTTAGACAGGATTTTATATAAACAGCATAAGATTCAAACCTTCCAGATGGGATCTCACTCTAAATTGTGCTCCAAAATACATATGGACTTGTGGGTTATCTAAATATAATTCTTCTGATTAATGAAGATTAGATAAGTCTAGACTAGTTGCTCATTATTGTGGGTTCAGATACTCCAAAACACTTTATGTATCAGTGTTTTCGGACTGGTTGAGTAAAATGACTGAGGGTTAATTTTTCTTTCAGGGCACCTTGTGTGTGGGACCAATAATTAAAAACATCATATGAGAGATAATTGTCCTGTGCTCTGCCACAAGGAAGGAGATTCCACCATTTTTCAGACTCTGCCTTTTTAAAAAAGTCTTAGTTTTTTCCTTCTGTATTGCATAGGAAAACTCTAACTCAAGGTCAGTTTGAGGTTTACATTATTGGTAGTAGCTGAGGGAAAGCTGGATTTCTGCAATGCAAGTTATCATAACTCTCAACTTATTTAAGCATGTCATAAGAATCAAACTACTGGTATGTTGAAGAGCTCAAAACCTTCAGTTAAAATTAAGGAGGTTTGATTTTGTAGAAAGTTTATAGGAAAAGAAAGTATTTTGCTATGTAAGTGGAAGGGTTGTACTGGGCCAGGTTTTCCTCTGTTGCATCAGTGTTATGATAAATGAATTCTACTGATCCTAGTGGAATGGCATAGGATATTTTTTTACTGTATTCACATTCACTGAGATCAGTCTAACCTGCTATTTTTCAATGGACTTTAAAGAAAGTATTGAGTCCTTGACGGAAGTGTCTTATAGGCAAAATAACTCTATTACTTCATCCTTTCCTTTTGTTAGATTGCTTGGGTTTTTTTTTATTTTGGTTCTTTTTTTTTTTTTTAATACTACAATGATGGTAAAGTTTTAATAATAGTACCACACAGTCATGGAAGGAATAAAATTCACAATTGTATTGCATCAAAAACTGGAGCTCAAGTAAGCTAAAATCAAAGTCAAGAGCATCAGGGTCACCATCAGGCTTTTTCTGCCTTCTCAAAGAGCTTACTCTTGATAAAGAGGAAAAAGACAGGAGTGTGCAAGCTTCACATAACAGCTGCTAGGGTTTTTTTCTCATCCTTTAAATCTATTCTTTATGGGGGAATGAAAGAAAAGAATGAGGAATTCATGGGATAAGGTGTGCAGTGCCTGCGCAGAAAATCTTGCCATACTGACAGTTCACTGTAATGCTATTTAAACATAACTGCCACCAGCTAAGGAAATAGGAACACGACTGTGCACTGTGTGTGCCTTCCTCTTACCCTCTGCACACTTGTGCCCATTATAGCTTTTACTTTAAACTGCTGGTTAGACAGCTGGCAGTGACTCAGAGGAGTGCCAAGTAAGGGAGCATATGAATTTACTGTTGTGTTTTACAGTCAAGATAAACTCAAACTGCAAGGTTATACCCTGAACTGACACACACACACATAAAAAAAAAAAAAAAGGAGAATGTAGCAGGCCTGTGAAAAGCAAAGGGAAAAAGAAGGAATGAAAGCATGTTTCAGCTTAATTCAGTCATGTGGTGGGGGTGGGGGAATCAAAGACACATAAAATGAAACCTTCCCTAGGTCAAAAGATAAGAGCAAAGTTAACATTTCTGTGTTTGCAATTGTAAATCTCCAATTATAAATTAGGGAGTGGGGTAAATATTTATAGGCTTCCTTATACTGTCATTACTGTAGATTTTCAAATATGGCAAAAAAATATATGATGATAATTTCCTTACTGCGGATTTTATTGAGTGAAGCTTAATATGCAAGTAATTCAAGTGGGTCAGTGCTTGGATAGAGTTTCCAACTGAAAACTGAGCAGCTTGGGCTGGTTGGAAATGTCTGTCCTGGCTCTGTACTTCCCAAATAGAATAACTTCTAGCCTGTTATTTGAAACAATCAGTTCAAGATACATTGAAATGTGAAAGATTTATTAAGGTTCAAATATTACTTCATGTCGATGTTCATTTGCAATTGAATTTACACAGTGGTGGTTCCTAATGTGAGAGGCTTTCCTTAATCCTACACCCAGCGGTTTGTGGGTGTCTTGTGTTCAACAGTAGCAGTCATTTTTTTTCTCCTTCTTAGTAGCTGTTTCAGTGCTGTGCTTTTGACTTTTGGCCTGGGAACAGCACTGATAACACCAGTGTTTTCAGTTACTCCTTAGAATATTTGGTCTGACTGAGGACTTTCTGAGCCTCATGCTCTGCCAGGGAGCAGGGGAAGCTGAGAGGGAGCAGAGACAGGACACCTGAGCCAAACTGAACAAAGAGGCATTCCATAACAAAGGACGTCATACCCAGATGTAAAAACTAAGGGCAGGGACCTGGAAGGGTTGGGTTCACTGCTTGGTCAGGATGGATATCATTGGTGAGTGGTTGTATTCTCTTTCCTTCTTGTTTCCCTTGTCATTATTATTACTGGTGGTAGCAATAGTGGTTTGTGTTATACCTTAGTTACTGAACTGTTCTTATCTCAACCTGTGGGAGTTGCATTCTTTCAACTCTCCTTCCTGTCCCTCCAGGAGCAGCGGGAATATAGAGGGAGGAGTGAGTGAGCAAAATGCGTAAGTTACAGCATAAACCACGATAGTAGGCTATGCTAGAGAACACAGGATTTGTTTGAATGCAAGCATGTGTTTATGCTGTACTACCAGCTGCCAAATATTCAGTTATTTCTATGGAGACATTCTAGTACATTACCTCACACTACTGCAAGTATTGCCTGAGTACCACATAATCTGCAACAAAAAGAAGCTGAAAATCTACACAAGCTTGACTTGCTCTCTCAGAAAACAGTGCTCAAGTGTTAGGAGACCTCCTAAAGTCTGACAGTACTGGAGTTACTCTCAAAAACCTACCTACTGGAGCACAGTGTGTGGTGTGTATTACTGCTCTATTGCAAGCAGACATAAAGCATGAAGCTTTATCTTTAAGCCAGAAACCCTGAAACCTCTGGGAGACCACAATCTAAATCAGGAATTAAAACACCTCTCCAGTGCAACTACAAATTGAAAAGAAGCCTTTGTACAGTGCTGGCAAAGATATAGGTTAAGGATGACTTCAAAATGCTTAAAAGCTTTTCAGATCAACTTGGTGACATTTCTAGGTGAAGAAAATATTAGTGTCAGATATATACATCTTAAAGAAAAGCAATTATTTGTTTGCTATACAGCAACAATATGAATGGTGGTTTTTTAAAGTTATCATAAGGCATAAAAAAAGTGTCATGACTAAGGAAAGTATTCCATGCAATTATAATAAAAGTCCTGCAAAGACAAACCATAACATGTTCATGATTCTTCAAAATCAAATAATGCTGTACAGCTGAGATTCTGAGTTTAACAAAACCCTTCCGACTTCAGTTAAAAAATATTGCAGTACTAGGGTTAGTGCCAGGAGAAAAGGCTGAAGAAAGGGTCTGAAAGGAACCTCATGAATTTCGAAAAGAAGAAATGAGAAGTCCTGTAGCTCAGGTGGAGGAGCAACTAGAGGTACCAGAACATGCTGGGGATTGCCCAGATGGAAAGTAGCTTGGAAGAATAGGCCCTGGGGTCCTGGCGGACACCAAGCTGAACATGAGCCAGCAATGCACCCTTGTTGCAAAGAAAGTGAGTGGTATCCTGGGCTGCTTTAAACAATGTATTGCCATCAGGTAGAGGGACGTGATCCTTCCCCTTTACTCAGTACTGGTGAAACCTCACCTGGATTATTATGTGTAATGCTGGGCTTGCCAGCTCCCAAGAGCCATTCTCATTTCTAGAAAAAGTCCAGCGAAGGGGCACAAAGATGATGCAGGGACAGGAGCATCTGTTCATAAGGAAAAGGCTGAAAGAGATGGGTCATTTAATCTCAGGGGGTCCCATCAGTGTGTGTATATACTTGAAGTAAGGTCATAAAGATGACTGAGCCAGGCTCTTTTCAGTGGCACCCAGTGACAGGAGGAGAGGTGGACATGGGCACAGACTGAAAACCAGGAGGTTCCCTTTGAATATCAGGAAACACTTTTTTACTGAGGATGAGCCTTGGGTGGCATCGTTTAGTGGGAGGTGTCCCTGACCATGGCAGGGGGGGTGGAGCTAGATGATCTTAAGGTACTTTCCAACCCTAACTATTCTATGATTCTATGATTTATACATCATTTTGTTAACTTTAACGATAAATCTCTAGCTTCTTTTCAAGTTTTGTAATTAATAGTGATAGAAATGCTGGAAGATGCCTAGAAAACATTGCTGAAAATGGAAGAAACAAGTACAAAAACAAATGATGCAGACTGGGAGTTTGGCTGCACAGCTGGTTAAAAGTACAGATGTTTCTTACATGCTCATTAGATTTGGCTGATTATGCTTTAATAAGGAAATACATGAAGAATTACTTTCTTGTGAGATCAGCCACTACAGGAAAGATATGTCAGAGAAGACATTATCCCAGACCACAACCAAAGTCTGGTGCCTCAGCACTGGTTTTGCATGGTTATGCTTGAATGCTGAACTTTAGCAAAGCCAATACACCAGCAAGTTGCTTGCATTTTGTTTTGGTATTATCTATTGGTTTTGTACAGTTCTTGTATTAGTTGATCTTGCAGTAGCTGTTACAAATGTATTCCTTGCTGTCCCATCTTGGCTTGGCCACCCATGCTTTCTCAGCCCTCACAGAGCCCTTCTTTCCCAGGCTATTGACTTGAATAGAATTTTAGGGTAACAGCACAGGCTAGCTGATGTGCAACTTGCATCTGCCTGGGCCAGGGGGTCAGGGATGCTCCAGCGCTTGGAGAAAAACCTTCTTGCTCTAACTCTTGCCATTTAGCTCTGTCAAAAAGCTCCCATGGTCTATGGTTTTCCTCTGCATTGCCCTTATACTTAGCCCAGGATTCATAAACCTCCCTGGATCTGATGCAAATGCTGAAGAGAACAGAATCATAGAATTATAGAATGATTAGAGTTGGAAAGGACCTTAAAATCATCTAGTTCAAACCCCTCCAAAGGCAGGGACCCCTCACACTAGACCAGATTGCTTAAAATCCTGTCCAACCTGATCTTGAACACTGCCAGGGATGGAGCATTCACAACTTCCTTGGGCAACCTGTTCCAATGCCTCACCAGCCTCACAGTAAAGAATTTCTTACCTATATTTATCTTAAATATTCCCTGTTTAAATTTAAACCCACTACCCCTCATTCTATCATTACAGTCCCTGATGAAGTGTCCTCTCAGGCATTGTAATAGGCCCCTTTCAGACACTGGAAGGCTACCATAAGGTCTCCATGCAGCCTTCTCATTCTCCAGGCTGTATTGCCCCAATCAGAAGTGCTGATTACTACTGGCTCTACACCAAACTTGTCCTTTACAGAAAAAATATTCAAAACAGTAGAGAAAGTGCTGCCTTAGAGTGCTGAAAAAGCTGTTGATTTTGTTCATTGCTTTCTAGATTTAAAATATCAAATAAAAGCATAGGTACCCATTTGAAGAAACAGGAACAACTGTGTATCTCCCATTTGTGTCATTTGCAAAATATGCTTAGTGTTTTACTTCCAGTCAGTCCTGCAGAGTAGCCATGGAGAAGCTGCTGAAATCTGGGAACATCACCTGACTACAGGGACTTCCCAGGACTAAGGGAGTACTACTGAAATTGCAGAGCCCTTTTTAGACTAGAGAAGAAATGGATAGGAACTGGGCAGACATTTAGGAGCTTCTTGACACCCCTAGCTGGTGCCAGTTTGATGGTGCATGCTGTCTGGCAGGACTCAGCCCAGCTGCCCAAGGAAATGCCTACAGCTAGTTACCACTTTGATTTAATCCTGACAAAAGAGTGTGAAAGGGATCCATCTCCAGCAGAAATATCATCTGTTGGGTAAATTCCTTCAGTTGACAGACTCAGCTTCTCCTGTCCTTCTAGGATGGGCAAAAGAGAAGCAAGTGATGCTGATCCAGCATCCATCAAGGATATAAAGCATTTCCAAGCATACAGCAAGGACCACAGCACCAACAGAATGCATCCCATTCATTCAGAGGAGACCTCTGATGAAGCCAATGAATTTTTGACCCTCACTTTTCCAAAGAAGCTCTGGAAAATGCTCCAAAGCTGTTTTCAATGTGTGTGATGCATTGGTGATAGCATCTGTGTTGCCATTGATCAAGAAGTCTTCCTAAAGGAAATGCCTGCATGAGAAGGACCTTGCAGAGTTTTTCAAACCAGCAATATCGAAAGCTTCTCTCAGCAGCTCCACCGCTATGCCCTCTTCTAAGTGCAACACTACTCCAAAACATCTGACTTGCTTGATTTGTGGCAGAAGAAGCAGAAGCACCTAAAGAAGCACCAGAAGCCCATGCACGTGAACACACTCTCAGGATAATTCTGGCATAAGAGCTTAACCTTCTGGTAACACAGAGCTTGGCAATGGAGGAGAGGAGGAGGAGGGTAGGAAATGTTGTGAAATCCATTCCCTTCTCAGGTGAAAACATAAGGGCAGCCATTACATAAGGGCAGCCAATACATAAGGGCAGCCATTACTGAACAGAAACATGGCACAACTCTTTGGTCAGCCTAAGCTTTAGGTTTCAAGTGACCAGTAGACCTTTTCATGACCTGTGTCGGTCTTGCAATTACAAGGCTCAGTTTCCTTTCTTGGTGTTTTCCTATCTCCAAAGGCTGGCAGTTAAATCTTCCTCTTTGACATGGTCTATTTACTCTTCCGCTACAACCCCAGTGTCACAAAAGATGTTCTCTTTGTTTGACACATGCAAGCGAAGATCTGGCCACAGGAAAGCAACAACTGCATTGTCACCATGCCTGGCTCTGAGGGAAAAATACCACAGATGAAGCCCAGATGTGCCAGCTGCAGGACAAGCTGGTGTGTGCTGCCCTTTTACTTTGCAGCCAGGAGGCTGTGTCCCTTCTTTGGCGTGTCACACATGCTCATGGTGCTGGATGTCTGTGAACACAATGACAAAAAAAATCAGAGCTGCCAGATAGTGCCCTTTTGTGTCATACTGTTAAAAAGAGAAAATCTGTATTTTATAGAGAACCTCTCAATTCTCTAATGGAAATATAAAACTTATGGGACTGATCCTATATTTTCTGGAAAGGGTGTATTGTACCCAAGTAGAGATTACCTGTCACTTTCATAATTATTACACTTGCAGGAACAGCTTTCAATCCCTAGAAATTTCTCCCTGAGTCCAGCAGAGTACCTCTATACTGTCTTAAACCTAGCATTGATATACGGTGTCATCAGTATGTGATCAAACTTAAAGTTATCTAAATATTGTCATCTGATCTCAACCCATAATAATATAGTGTACACATACCCTGCCTGCTGTCTGTCAAGAACCATGATGCCTGAAATGTGCAGGTAAAAGGCTTCATAACAATGCACGCAAGCAGACAGTTTTGGAGGTTTTTTTTATCCATAAGGGAACTATGTAGTTACACTTCCATGACTGCAAGCATTTTCAGTCATATAGAGGCAGCTATGGGAAGCGTTTTCCATTTTTAAAAAAGCACATGGTCTCCGTGATTTCCATTTCTTCTATTAAAATTCTTTCATTATGAGCGAGTTGTAATTCTTAAGTGGAATTTAGTTTAAGATCTATTGCGAAGTAATTGTTAAATACATTTCTATTTAGTGGTTTCTTATTTAAGAAGCATTTCAGAACTGACTCTGCTGAGGTTCTAACACCAGTTTTGCTTTGGAGGTAGGCTTCCAATGACTAAATTAAGCCTCTGGTCAATAAAAGAAAAAAAATACATTTCTGTTAAATTATTAACATTTAAAATCCAGAAGACATAATTACTAGTAGTATACACTGCTTTTACAAGGGGGGGGGGGGGGAGAAAAAGGATAGTTCATCAAAGGAATTTTCTGTTTATGTCAGAATTTTTTTTTCCTTTAAACATTACACTAATTCAGGACAGCTTTCAACAGCTACATTCTCTCGAACTTTAAATCAATGCTGTAGCTTTTCAAAGACAGAGCTGCAATCTCAAGCAGATGTAGAAACATGTTGCCTTGTCATTGAAAGACCAGATTATTGCCTTTGAAAGTACAGGTTCTCCAAACCTTTATTTTATTTCTTTTGAGGATAGACATTTGCTGGAGTGCCTGTCACATGATCAGGAGTTTCATGGGAAATCTTTATAAAGAGCTGAGAGTCACTGAGCTGTTCTCTTTAGAGAACTCTTACTTCCTATGACACTAAGGCATCAGGTGGTATCAGAGGTCAGATATGCTTCAACCTTCGCTGCTAAATTTGAATTTTTTTGTCAATGCTTCTTATATTATTCCTAGAGCTGCTCTGCTCCTCTTCCACAAATCTTCCCCATTCCTTGATAATAGAATCAGATTTCCCCAATTATGCTCTTTAGGTTGGGTCATGTCACATGTTACCATGTTTCCCAGTTGAATGACATTCTGCTCATTTGCTTGAGTGAGCTGTATAAGAAAGGCCAAGTATGTGGCCTTTTAATTTTTTTCATATATCTGTATTAATGGAGTATAATTTACTGAGATAAAGCCTAGAGGATTACCAAATAGGTCTTGGTATTGTAAAGAGTGCATAGTTGAATTTCAAAGCATTGCTTTTAGTTTCAGATTCCATTCTTCCTGAATGCTCAGGAATTTCTTTTGTGTTTGTTTCTGGTGAGTTACATATTCCATTTACTGGATATGTATATGGGCCTTGCAATTCAGATATATTTTGTGTACATGGAAATAATTTGGGTGGTTTTGATAGTAAAATAATTTCTGTAACAACTTTTAATAACATTTGCAGCTTATCTTTGATAAAAAGGAAAATAACAGATTAATAAACAGGAAAGCCATCCTAAAGCCAGCATGATTAAAATAGGTAGCCAATGTTTTCCATTTTCAAGATTATTTCATAGGACAGATACTGGCCTCACTGTATAAACCTCCATTTTTCCTAGCTGTCACACTCTGTGTGAAAGCATAAGTATTTTTTGTTACATATGTGAGAATGAGCAAATTTTGCAGGTGCCATAGAGTGCTTTTTACCAATAAATGGTAATGATATAGAAAATAATGATCTTAATGAAAAAAGGCACATCTACAGTAATTTATGTGGTTTTTCAAACAGAAACATGCCTTTTTCATAACAAAGAAGTGTGTGGTCTCTGAAATCCATCCTAAATAATACTGTGCACAGTCATAGCCAAAGTATGTTAATCAATTCCTCTTTGGATTTGCTTTGAAAAGGAAATAAAATAGCAAGTACACAGAATGTGAAACTAATTACTGGAAACATGGAGATAAACCAACTATTCACCATTTATTACAAAATAAAATAGCTCAACAATTCATAAATATAAAGGTATGTTAAATGCCTAAACTATGACGATTGCACATGGGCTTATTTGTGTCTTTATTTTGCTTTTAATAGAGGTTTTTAAATAAGAGGAGATATTTTTAAGTGGAAAATTTACTGGGGGGAAAATTTTCATGCCATTTTTAGTGATTTCATGTGCCTGAGATTTCACTCTTCCATAAAATTCCCCTGGGATAATGGAAATTTTTCACATTGAATCATACAAATATTTGAAAAGCCACTTTTGTGTGAAAGGTTATTCTCTACAGTTGTGATCAGACTTGGCAGGAATTGTGGCCACATTTTTATTTGTATTTTGAAGGAAGATATCAGTAAAAATGAGGAAAAGATCATTATCTAGACCAGCCGGTTAAATGCTTCCATGAATTTCTAATTTGCTAAGGGACTAAAAAAATGGAAATCATTCTTTCCTAAAGAAAGGAGTGTTTCTGGCACTCTAAGGAAGCTTTAATATATGACATATCTGTAAAGGGAGTGAGATAATTTCACACAGCCTTGTCTGCTGATAGATCATCTGCCATAGTGAGAGCTGCTAATAAATTCCTCTTTCTGGAGAAAGATAGGGAAGTGTTGTGATTTCAGTTAAGAAAGAAGAAATAGAACCTAGCTTTCATTTCTAAGGATTTTACTTTTCAGATACGTCTTGAAAGAGCTGATTCCTTACTCCTGTTTCTGAGATGAGAATTTTTTCTTTGGATAATGTGGAAAAGGGATGACACAATTTCTAATGCAAAATCCTCATTCCATATTTGTCTCTTTTCTTAGAATGAAAGGGACAAAATATCATAAACCCTAAGCCCCCTTTTTCTGGATTTCAGAAGAGTTCCTTGCAGCAGGCAAGCTTTAATGACAAGGACTTCCTCAGAGTCAGGCAGTCAACAGGAAGGGACAGATAAGCAGCAGAGCAAGCCATGGTATTTATAGAGTGTTGGAAGTCTGACATACTCCTAAGGCTATTGCAGATATGCTGAGGACCTCTCCAGTCCCTGGACCAGCAAAATCATGGCTGAAAACTGTCCTCCTGGATGCCTCTTTCCTTGGCTGCAAGCTTTGTGCTGCAACTCTACAGGACACATAGTTCCAGAACTCTGTTCTGCTATCTGAGCCAACAGCCAGCATTAAGTGACTATAGGAATTCAACAATTTAACATGCACACAAGTGCCTCTCTGCTTGAAAGGCAGGGGGTGGGATGCAGTCCATGACAAAATACGAGAGCAAGCAGCAATCACAAGTTGCTAACTTGGGAAACCTCAGATGCTACATGAAACTTCAGTCCTTTAGAACAAATAGCTCTTTCTGCAATCTCAGTTCCTCATTCTGTTGTTCATATTCTAAATAAATTTGAATCGGTCTGGTAATAGGACACCAAATTTGTATGGAATGAAATCTCCCTGGAGTGGCTGAATCACTTTAATCCCTCTACTCCCTCAATTCCACCACTTAAACCGGTGATTTATTCAATGCACAGAAAGTATCATGTCTCAAAGTTAAAGAAGCATTTTAAAGCAATCACTGACTATTAAAGACTCCAAGTGATGGAATATTATGAGAAGAAAACAATGTAATAGAGATTAGAGATTTTTCTGAAGTCTTTTATAATTGGTTGGACTGTATCTCCAAAAAGATAGATGATTTGAATAGAGTTACAGACATATTGTCTTCATGCATTTTTAAGGCTTTCTTAAACTGTAGCCTTCCTGTTTACCAGAACATCAAGAAATACTAGGTTGGCTGGTGTCAGAATTGATTTTTCAGTGCTGATCTGAAATCTTTAAGTGAAATTATGTTGATTTCAGGTCATGTAAGTGAAAAACAGGAAATGACATGCAAGTGGAAGGCTTTGTAATTTTTATACTACATGCTTTGCTGCTCCTGGGGGAGAAGAAAAGAAGCAAAACCAGTTAGATAAGTGCAGGGAAGCAAGAAACAACTTTTCAAGTGAGGGAATGAACTACTTTGTCAAAGGAGCTCCACAATTTATGGTCAAGTTAGCAATGTCAAATAATAGAGCTGTAAAGTGGGCAGGTGTTTGTCAAATCAAGAAACTGTATTTGCATTTGCTTGGATTTTTCCTGTGAATGAGTAGATGCAGTTTTTCAGAAGCTGTGATAGCAGGCAGAGCTTCATGTGGACATAAGACTTTGTTAAAAACATACTTGTTAAGCATTTCCTCTTATACATTTGATGCATGCCTCGGTGGTTGTCATAATATTTAAATGGTTGCTTACTGTTCAGTGTGTAAAATGCACAACTTGGGAATGCACTTTGTCACTTGTGCAGAACTGTGAAGTCAAAGCAAAAGGCAAGAATGAGTTTTCAGGCTGAAGAATAAACTGCTGGATAAAAAACAATAAGGATTGTGCTGGATACAGACTCGCAACACCACTCATACATCTTAGACAGATTTTGTCAGGCGCAAGATCACACAGTCCCCACAGTAATAATGAAGCAGCATGCCTTCTGTTTTTTACATACTTCTCTCTTTGAAGAATTGTATTTAGGAGCCAAGTCTTCTGACAGACTTGAGAAATTTTTATTACTGTGTATCCAGCACAAACAGATCTTCTCTGAATACTTATGGAGCAAAAAATCTTTTGAAAACACAGAGGTGCTTTCAGCTCCAATCAAGTGAGATTAGTCAGTTTAGTGCGGCTGCATGGCTACATTAATTGAGAGCCAAGGGAAATCTACTCTAAAAAGAACAGAGTATTTTACAGCATATCTCAGATAAAACATCTTCTGGTAGGTATTAACTCCCAAGCCTTGTTAAACAGCATAATTGTAAGAAAAATCTCTCATAATTTTGCTCGTTAATAATTGATGGGCACTAGACAAAAGGCCTGATTCTCTCTCACTCTTTAATGCTTTCCAGGCCATGTCTACAGAAACCTGCCTGCAGACAATGGAATTTAGGGGGGTATAAAAATATTGTGGCTGATAAGAGAAACAGATACAGAATTTCACAGCTTTTGTTTGCTACAGTATTTCTATTCTTTTGAGTTTTCATAGCCCTGTTTTGCTGAATACACAGATGCGCCCAAGAGAGTAGGGGAAAATACCTTCAAATATGCAAATAAAAGATATAACTGATAACTTTGTTACAAACACTGCTGTCTTGTCTGTTGTGTTTAAAGCAGCTTAAGACCTAAAGAAATCTAGGATTAACTTTTCTGTTTTCCAACCAAAAAAAAAAAAAAAAATCAGGTTACAAGCTAAGAACCTTCAAAAGAGAAAAAGAAATACATTTTTTTTGGTATGAAAAGACAGATGAATTTTAAAAAGATAAATTATAAATAGTTCTGTTTTTCACATAGGAATTTTGAAAGGAATTCTTTTACTGACTTAGGAATCATTTCCTCTAATGCTCAAGTGACCTTTCTAACATTTGGGTTCACAAAGAACTTTATTCACAGTATGCAATTCATACATAGCTATGAAATTTTGCATAATGCAAGTGACACTTCTTGATCCATTTACCTCTTCTTCTTTCTTGTGAATTGCAGCTGTTACATCTGTAGCAGTTTCCATAGTAACACTCAATTTTGGACTTTACTAAAGGGTGAGAATGAATAGCTCAAGAAAGAATGACCAGGAAATAGGTTTAAAATGAGCAATTATAAAACATTTAGAAGCTACAAGGAGAAAAAAATCCCACCACCAGAAAACCTTAAACGTCTTCCAGCCCCGTACAGTGCTAACTTAGCCTTCCAAAACAACTCAAAACAGCAGTTCTGAGCACATGAATCATTAACACTGTGACCTGAGATTTGGCAGATTGATGAGACGGTGGTTTCTACTGTGAAGATTACAGAAGCGTAGCTTGGTACTAGACTTCAACACTAAAGAGTCCTGTCATTTCTGCAATCATCTCACTTTCTCTCAGGAAGTGAGCTTGCCTCAGCAACATCTATGATGAGGTTGCATGTAACAGTGTTGAGGGGATCTGGGCAGGCATTGGAGTAATCTCAGTGCACTAAGGTTTCATAGTGATCACATGACACCTGCATGGAAAAATGTTTTTCAATTCAACAGGAGCTTTTTTTTTTTTTTTTTTTTTATCCTCAAAGTCAACTTTAGGGACCAGTATCTCAGTCCCAAACAGCACTGCCTCAAAGGGGTGTTTGCATGTGTTTGACTACAGCTGAAAATAAGAAAAACTGTGTTATGAACTGGTAGAAACCTACAGAGCCTGAAAAATGGTTTCAGAGACTACCATGGCTGCTGCACAAGCTTTCCCCATGAAATGAATGCTCACTAGAAATATCTGCTGCAAATCACTTCAAAAGGAAAGACAATAGGGGAGAAGACAGACATTTGGTGTCTTAGCTGCTGAAATTCTGAACCTTTCACCTCTGGATCCATGCTGAATGCCCAGTTTGAACTTCTCAGAAATAGTATTTTCTACTTCAAAATGGAAAGACGTTACCACACATAATTGGAACTGATTTAGGATAAGGAGCTAGAGTAGTAGTTTTATGGGGTCATGAACTTTTAACCTGCACATTTTGTCATAGTGCTTTTTCCCTGGTGACATTTAGTCCAGAAAATAATTTGCCTTGACATATTTTCCTTTGGGTTTGATTTTGTAGCAGTAGTACATAGATACGTTTTGTGATAAGTGTTTAGATGCTCTAAATTTAGTTACTAGAAGGATGATTATCAAGCTGATCTTAACATAAACAGAATTTTCATTTTCTCTGGCAGGTAAATTACAGTGCAAATGAATACCTAGAATCAGCATTACAGAGCCATAATTGAATTTCCAAATAAAAAATTCTCAAGCAAACTAGACAGAGAAGGCAGGCTGTCTGCTGCTTGTAATGTCTGCTTGGTGAGGAGGACCATGTGGTAGTTTCAGGTCACTTAATTTTAGTGGATCAGCTTAGATACTTGTTAGAAGACTGTAGCAAACCATATGATTGAGCCTAGAATATAATATTTATTTCCTCTTATAATCCTTCTCATTAACCAATTATTGCTGTATAAAATGACTTGGCCCTGTCTCGACTTGATCAATTCTGTTACAGCTGGGTTTCCATGTAAAGGATGAAGCTCACATAGTAGATAGCTGCAGCGTATATGAGCAGTGGCTATAGTTCAGTTGTTGACAAAAACCTTCTTATTAAATCTTCACCAGAGCAGATATTCTGTTTCACACAAAATTAATGGACATATTTATGCATGCATACATGTAGAATCATAGAATCATAGAATAGTTAAGGTTGGAAAGGACCTAAAGATTATCTAGTCCAAATGCCCCTGCCATGTGCAGAGACACCTCACACTAAACCATGCTACCCAAGGCTCTGTCCAGCCCAGCCTTGAACACCACCAGAGGTGGAGCATTCACAGCTTCCCTGGGCAACCCATTCCAGCGCCTCACCACCCTTACAGTAAAGAATTTCTTCCTCATAT
>JANRGW010043786.1:2445-17396 GCA_024733675.1 Psilopsiagon aymara | reverse complement strand
AGCCTGAACTTCCCCTGTTTCAGTTTGAACCCATCACCCCCTGTCCTATCACTACAGTCCATGATGAAGAGAAGAAGTACTGGCAGAAGTTTCTGATTCCATTAGGCACTAGTTTGGCAAGTGGTAACTCAGGTGCTTTTCTCTAGTTGGCTTACTGTTTGTTTCCTGAAGGCTAGCATGAGCACGGGGAGCCCACAAAGCAGTCTGTAACTGCCTTCCCTTTCCAGGGAACTTTTGCAAGCCGTCAGCTCATTTGAATGAGCTTACATTTGGAAACAGGGTGGGTTTTTCACTTTATTGATGCACTCTTCCACACAGGATTTTTTCAAAATCTACATCAAACAAGGAAAAACAAATGCTGAGAGGGCAGATTTAGGGCAATTTATCAAGGTCTGGGAAATAGCTTCCAGATGGATAGAGCTGTTTGGTGCTGGCTGGTGAGAAGGAAGCAAGGTATTGTTATTAAATTAGCATGAACCTCTGGTGGAGGACTGCACGGTAGATAAAGTGCTCTCTTCATATGGTTTGCATTTGGACTTGTCATAGTCCATTTTTATTCAAAAACCTGTGGTAAATACATGCAGTTCTTTTTTGTTTATTAAATTTCCCCCAATTCTCCCTGTATTGTTGCCTGTATTTTTCAACTCTGCCATGCCTGGCTCTGTTTGCTCTTTGCCATGCTTGGTTGACATCTTGGTGCTTACAAGCTCACAAGTGGTTTTAGGCTTTACAGTCACACACTGAGTGTTACCTGAGAAAGTGTGAGAGAGGAGAAAAGCTGGATGCTCAATGAGATGTTTAAATTGAGCCCCTTCAAGAGTTTATCAAAACCAAAGCAAAAGAATGCATACTGAGGTCTAATGCACACAAGAAAGTGACTGCTAATCTAACCAGAGGATTAGACTGCTAATCTAACCCTTTGTAAACAAGTCTTCTAGCAGTATAAATGCATCTATATGAGTGCTTTTCTAATACAGAAATACTGTAAAAAAACAAACAAAGAAACAAAACTATGGATAAAAAATGCTCATAAGCAACAAAATTCTACTTTGAATAACCTGGATACCTCAATATGTGCCTTACAGAGTAAGACTCTCACAAAGATTTATGTATTTCCTGCTAGTTTTGAAAGTGTTTACTTTTCCAGTTATCCTCACAGCCACCTGGTCCCACCTGAAGCATTCAACCTAGTTTATGTTACCATCAAATTAAAATGACAGTCCTTCTATTAACCTGAAGAGATAAACAGCCATAGTCCCTCACTGCAAAGGCAAATCTGTTACCAAGCAGTTAGTTTCAGTCAAACAGATTTCTGACAATGTAGAAATCTTTTAAGATCCTAGAAAAGTTGCTGCTGACATGCCAACGAGTAGAAGGATTTGTAATGAGAGGGCATTTCCAATGGCTTTTCCAGTTATTTAGGACAACTTTTGGTTTTCTGAGTACTGGGTGTGGGGGCACTGGGGTGAAAGAGAGGAAACTCGCTTTATATCTTCCCATTTCCAGCATTCTAAGGGATCCACCACAATTACTCTGTTACCATCTGGGATGTATCCTGGGCAAACAGAGAAAGGAAATGGTGATTTCATCAGAACCAACTAATTCCTAAATCCTACCTGAAATATAAGATGGATACTTGTGCTTACTTCTCACTAATATGTCTGGTTTCACCCTGCTTTTTTTCCCCCTATAGTTCTTATTACTCTGTGTATTATGAGCATCTGCTTCAACTGACCAAGACTCTGTAAGAAAGATGTGATGAGGCAAATAAAATAACAGTCTCCAGGATGCAACCTACTTCTTTGGCCATAACATCGAATCTCCCCCAGGCTCATCATATGCCATCAACAGACCATATGCCTCAGTTATTCCTTGTACTTAATCCTTCAGCTACTGACTACTGAACTGGGTGTCCAGTCAACTCTGAAACAAAGTCTTGGTAGCCTCAAGCTCTCATGATGCAGTGTTAGCAATGGCAGTTACACATCACTACTGAAGAATTTGTATTACTCAATGACATGATTTTCTGATTTTCAAATGTAATCTCAAGAAGTTGACCCTGCATGCTCAGAGTGCTCATCTACCAGATTTCTATTGTGATTAGCATATCACTCTATGGACATTAGTGCTCAGAAGTCAAGGGACAGCTGAGCTAGTGGTTGTGCCTGATCAGTTATCTTCTTCCTGCTAATCAGGCTGTGCAAGATGTAAAGCAGGCATCAGCTTTCTGTCACCATGGACGAAACTGGCCCTTAATTCTCATCTGAACTGCCTTCTCTTCAACTTGACAGCATATGAAATGGTTAACTTGTTGCTGGCAAAAGAAAAGAAATTAAAATGAAGATAAAATCAGAGAATGCCTGAGGCTAGAAGTGACCTCCGGAAATCACCTGGTCCAACCACCTGGCCCAAAGCAGAGGCAACTATGGCAAGTTGCTCAGGATGATCTGTGTAGTCACAGCACAGAGAAATGCCTTCCCAATTGTACAGGATAAATCAGTAGCAGAGTGCAGTTGAATGATCACACACAATCTGCATGGTTAAGGGATATTTTGAGCTCAGCTGCCTGTAAAATTGACTTCTCAGGGCACAACAACTAAGAAAACAGAAGGGGTGGGGATCACTTGATTGCTTTTCATGTAGTTCATTTGCAGTCATACCTTGAAGCCAAAAGGGCAAGTGCATTGATAAATCTCCAGTGGATCATTGTTGCACGTCCCATTGTTCTTACATGGGTTGGAGAGGCAGGGGTTACACTTGGACACAACACTGATATCCACCGGCTCTGTAAAAGCCAAAACAGAGGAGTATTAATAGAGAACTGGGTTACAAAATTAATACTTCCCACCTCACACATACATTCTTTCCTAATGCAATTTTCACCCTGCATTGGCACAACGCACATGCTGTGGGTGCAGCTTAACACAACAGCACGGGATTCCCAGGGATCAGAGAGCTTCTAAGAACTAAATCAAGTGCTAGACAAGTCTCAATGATGCTGATATACTCTTGGACATGCAAACATCAGCTCTGAAACAACATGCTAGGAATCTACAGAGAGTGGGCTTATATATATACAAATATATATATAAATACTATAAATACAAAATTGCTTTCAGCAATTTTCCCTTCTCTCAGTGCTGGAAATTCTGCAATAGCAACCCCTAGGGAACTATAATGTGACATTTCTATGGCTGATAACAAGAATGAAAGTGCAGATGCGACAGCAGAAAAAGAAAACATGCATAAGAGAGATTTAGTTAGAGGCTTATAGAAATGCTTAAGTGCAAAATGTTCAACCATCCTTAATTTTAACACAGCCCGAAACTTATTTTCTTCCTTTTCTGCCCAGAAGTTTGATTATCACCATTCTGCCATCTCTGGCGGAATGCAACAAAGGCAAATATTGAAATATGTAAACGGCTGCAGGTAAGCACACATGGCTATATTTAAACCATTTAATAGACCACATTTTTTAACAGAGCTCTTCCAGAGAAGTAGTGATGTTTTTGGCTGAGCAGGGAAATGAACAGACCAACACGAAGCTAAGTACATTTGGGGTACCAAGTCAATCCATATGTTATTGTTCAAATTTTACAGAAAGCTGATTTAGACAGCTGTATTTAAATAAATAGTGATTTTGAAACAGTTACATTTAAAAAAGCATTGAGTTAAAGGCTTTTACATGCAAAAAGTGAAACCTACCACTTTTAAAGGGCTTAAATTGCATCAGGCATAAAGACTAAATTGATTTTCTTTTTAAGGAAATGCATCTTAAAATACATTAAAAATGGGCCTGTCCCAGTCAGAAGTGGGTACAAAGTTTCTGTTATTGCATGATAGATGGTAAGAACTAAACTGTGGAACATCCTGGAAGTGAAGAACAGAAGTTTATCCCAGATATCAGAGAGAAGATGGAGTGCTAGATGGTTACTAAAAATCCCTTCCAGTTAATGATGTGTTTTGGACCATCCTGCATGAGATAGAAATATTATCATTATTAACGTTGAATAATTGCACGCATCAACATTGGGCAAAGCCATGACACTAATGGGTATCAAGGAGCCTCAGCTGAGAAGCCTCTGCAATGTAAATATATATCCTTATCTTTTACTGACAGTGGTGTTATCAGGGCCACTGCCTGCAGAGTGCACCATGCAATGAGGACAAAATACAGAAGCAACAAATCCAAACATTGAAATAAAAGACTGATGTTGTCCTCTTATACCTTTTTGTTTCTGTATAATTAAATGCCATACATGTTTTTGACTTGAAGTTAGGACAGCAAGAGGAAATAACAACCGAATTTCTGGCACTGACAAGGGGTGGAATGTGACATATCTGAGCTGCTTTTGTCTTGAAAGTAGAATATATGAGGCATATACAAAGGTAGCTCCTCAGAGAGCTCATGAGAAGGCAGCAGTGCTGCTCCTTTGGATTTAGAGGTCACTAAGCCAGAATTTGTTCTATTATGTATTTGTTTCATAATACACACACATACATTTCCCATTTATTCCTATGGCATAGATCAAAGCTAATCAATGCAGGAGCTAATAAGAACAGTGTTAGCTCCTAGCAGTTAAGTAGTTCCTCAGTTTGCCCTTGTGGATTTGATTTATAAATCCATATAGCAAAATGCCCTCGGCCCAGCACATTCCTTTCCTCTACTGCATAACCAGGAGGGCAATTTAATAAAAAGCAGAGCTGAGTGTGCATGACTTGCACATTACATACTTCTATTTTCTTGGCTCAGATGAGACACACAACCTTGTGCTCAGTCACAGGCTGAACCCAAAATTTTAACAAGAGTAAGTTACACTCTACTTGTCTTTAATGTCAAAGTTACTGAAGGTCACAGAGGACACCTAAGCACTACATTTGTACAAGCACCTCAAGGCACCCAGCTCAGCCTGGCCTGACCTCTGCAGCAATGACTCAGGCTTTAGCGGCTGGGGGCTCAGCCCACCCTGAGCTCCATGCTAACACTGCTTGAGCTAGGACTGAATCTACAGAGGGTGAAGAACAGACAAAGCCTTTGACACTCTCTGTCACACCCCCCCCCCCCCCAGTCATAATCTTCCATTGTCACAGGCCATGCTCATGGCTCCAGCCTGAAGACAGACCTGTCCTGGACACTGTGAAAAATCCTCTTGATCTACCACAGAAGAACATCACTGATGTCTGACAGGATAGCACAACGCATTGCATCTTAACCATGCACATGGGAAGTGGGTTTTGTTAGGCTACCGAATCATGTATTGCTCTCCAAAATATATGCATTGTGATGAGAAAAAGTGTATTTTTCTGTGGCTTGGACTTCCTTGGAGTATACTGCAACTTGTCCAGACCATCAAGTCTCTTCTTGTCCAAAGACCACCTCCAAATCAACACTTTTTCTGTCCTTTTCAATTCAGATAAAGCAAGCCAGTTGGACAGCATGGGAGACAGCTCTCCAGCCTTCTACTGGACAAAACTAACATTCATATAAAAAACGTAGAGGTGTTTTTAATAGTCTGGATCACGGATTTACTTATCTCTTGCCTAAGAGTTGCTTGCTTAGTCTTGAGAGAAAGTGAGTGTGACTATTGAACTAGCACAGTTTCAGAATGAAGAAGTCATCTGGCTTCTCTTTCTGGATTAATTTTCAGACCCTGCTTAACATGCAAATACGATCATTTTCTTTGTTTCACTTTGAACAAGTACATTGGTACTTTTAACATTTTATAGTTGTACTTCACACTTGAGAGTCTGTAGTTGTGATAATTATAGTCAGAGTTCTGACAGTTTTGAAACTGACATTTCAAAGTGATTAAATTATAAGGTTACAGTTATTAAAAATATATTTGAAAGGACACAAAATTCAGCTCAGGCTTGGGAACCTGTATTCTAAACTTATCTCAACACAATCATTTGTTCAGCAGTTTAATATATAAAATCACACTCGAAGCAGTACTGCAAATGTGCATGGCACTCCAAGAGACATAAAATCAGGCTTTATGCCCTCATTTCTGTTTCTAAGACCCTGTCTGCTATCCCTTTTCTACTGTGAATACAGCTTCATCACCATGTACTTGCTGGTAACATAAAACGAAACTCCAAAACTTTACAAGAAGAACATTAGTAGTATTCTTACTGTAATATTGGGATATACAGGTATATGCAAACCTACCTAATGAAGTAATAGTACTTACTTTATCTACAAAGCATGCTCCTTGTCCTTGCTCTACCTGTTCTCTACTACAGCAATGTTACCAACGTTTACTGTAGCAACTGCTACCAACGAGGACCCCTAATCGCCCATAGCTGCCCCTCACCTCTTTCCTGAAGCATGCACTCTACTCAGACATGAAACATTTTCTATAACCTGTTTCTGATGCAGAGCTGATGAGGACAGTTTGCAGATCTTCAAATGCAAACATACTTTGGGTAAACACTTGTTCCAGAAGAATTCTCTGTTTCCCAGTCTTCAAGTAAAGGTACATCATAACCAGAGTGCTCTCTGTTTTGAAAATAACTCTAATTTTACCAGAGTTTTCTGGTGTAGGTTGAAAGCCAACACCGATTTATTTGCTCAAATAAGTTCTAACAACACCCTGTATGCTAACTTGCCATTATATAATCTGCTGCAGCAACCTCAACACTAACTCTTTGAGGTTTGCTGGGTTTCCTTCCAGCAGTGACATTAACTGCACTTTGTGGAATAAAATGCAACTTGAACGTAACTTGATGGTTCAGAAAATGAAAGCCAAACCCGACGCTAGCCCAAACTCACTTAAAAATCAAAGAGTTCCCCAAGTACAGAAACAAAGCACTGTATTTGAGGAAGAGCCTCCAGCTCGCTCCTACCTTTGCACTGGAAGTGGTGAGTCGGTGTTGTGAGCAGCAGCCTGTCCACCATGGCATCGGGCCCGCTGCAGCGGGCTATCCCCGGCTCCTTGTACCCAGCCTTAACCCATTCAGAAAGCCAGCGGAGGTTGCAGTCACAGTGCAAAGGGTTGGTGCCCAGAGCCCTGGTGGTGTAAAGCAGTGAACAGCAGTTATTTTGGCTTGCAAGCAAAGAAAACATCCCTAATCTCACCGAGGCACATTTTATTCTACGCTTCCCCAGGAATGTTTTACTTCAAAATACGGGAAAGATCTTCAGAGTGTACAGGAAGCATTGTAGATTCATCTCTTCCAGTATTCCCACTCTTCTCCTTTCTTCCCAACATTACTTTGGAAATTGTAAAAATACCTAACAAGAAATCACTTTCTCAAACTATAAATAGCTTTTTCAAACACTTGTGCTTGAGCAATGCCTCCAGACACATTTCATCACATTTATCACATTGGCTTATTCTACTTCAGTCTTTGGCTTTCATGAGCATATTCTGACAGTGAATTGTGTAATTTAGGTTGGATCTGAGGACTCGTGTTACTGTCTTCTCACCAGATGAAACATATATATAGAGGATACCCCTGTTTTACAAACTGCAACCTGGTGTCTGCTGTGTTTGTTTATGGCTTGAAAACACATTTCCTGGTTAACCCATCACTTGAGTTAGGTCAGATGGCTGAAGCAGATGTACTCACACAGTGTAATTATAACTTTTTCATTATTCATGGAGATCTATCCAAAGGAAAACAAACATATTCACCTTGAATTTAGGTGCTGCCTTGCCTCATTTATACTATTTTTTCCCTTAAATAAAGTGTCTTTTCAGGCAATCAGTCAATTCCCAACAAAGTTCAGACTTCGAAAAAATAAGTTAAAAAACAATGAATTTTTGGATGTCTGAAGAAATGTATGCTGGAAGCCTGAATTTGTTTTGCTGAAAGTAAATGTAAGGCTTTAGCTGTACAACACCTGAATTGCCATGGGAAGAAAATTAACTAAATAAAGACCAGCATAGGGAAAAGATACTGAAGAAACCAGTAATTTAAACTGGATTTGAGACTTCACTTCTATCTGCATACGTCATAAACTATTTTTAAGATGGCATTTTAAACTCAAGCTTCTTTCAAATAAAACCATATCAGACAGGATATTAAGATAGAAACCTCAGTATATTTGTTGATACATTTCTATTAGAGTGACTAATGAACCCACTGTGCCCTAGACAGATTCATAATGGGAGTTCATAGGTTCAAACCCTGTCTAGGGCTCATTTATCAAAATTAAACATGTACTAGAGCACATTATTAAAAATTATCCAGCCATTCCTTCTGTAAATCCATTGCTTAGAATGGAAAAAAAACCTACTGAGTTGACTTTCTGACCTTGTAACTGTGATCAACTGGCTCACTTGGCCAAGGTCAAACAAAATGCAGCAGTGAAAGTTGGACCAAGAAATTCACTTCAGCGTTGAGCAGCTGCCATATATAAACTGGAAGAGGGAGGACAACAGAAAGCTAGCAACTGTGCTAATTAATCTTAATAAACTACATTGGAAATAAATCATAGAAACTCAGACTTGTTTGAGTTGGAAAGGACCTTAAAGCTCATCCAGTTCCAAGCCCCTGCCACAGACAGGGACAACTTCCACCAGAGCAGGTTGCTCCAAGCGCTGTCCAACCTGGTCTTGAACACTGTCAGGGATGGAGCAACCTACACCAGTGCATCCCCACCCTCACAGGAAAGAATGTCTTCCTTATGTCTAAACTGAGCTTCCAGTTTCAGTTTGAACCCATCACCCCTTGTCCCATCGCTACAATCCCTGGTGAAGAGTCCCTCTCCTGCATCCTTGTAGCCCCCTTCAGACACTGGAAGCTGCTCTGAGGTCTTCACACAGCTTCTCTTCTCCAGGCTGAACAGCCTCAGTGTTTTCAGCCTGTCACCATCTGGGAGGTGCTCCAGCCCCTGATCATCCTCGTGGCCTCCTCTGGACTTGCTCCAGCAGCTCCATGTCCTTCTTATGTTGAGGACATCAGAGCTGCACACAGTGCTGCAAGTATGTACACAGTACTCCAAAGCTGCCCCATGGACACTAAAAATTATTACCATAATGTTGTTTTACAACCGCAGGAATTATCACATGTATCTTTCTGTTCTTTTGTTCGTGATTTTTTTTGGGTTGTGATTTTTTGGGGTTTTTTTATTATTAATTTCTAGGAATTATTTCTAATGAATTATTGTATTTTCATTCATGAGTTCTAACATACTCTATTTCTTGGCCCATTACAGCAAAACATTTCCAGAAGACAAAAATATCTTGTGCTGTAAGGAAATACCACTGCTAGCATTTTCAAAACGTTGTGCAGAATTTTCTGTTCAGACACTGAGTTTTTTTGAGGCAGCCTAGAATAAAGTCCATTAAAATAACTCTAGCCATGATCATATGGAGAAACAGAGGAGGGGACAGCGTATTTTATAGGTAACTAACACAAATTTGAGTAAAGTTGAGCTGATTCAACAGGATTAGTAAGCTGAGCTGTTCATAAAAACCACAACTGACAGGAATACCCGCTGACAGCATCTATTCCCAAAGGTTTCCTTGCGCCATCCCTGGAGTACCAAGGGATCAGGTTATGCGTGGGCAACATTTGGGAAACTGAGTCGGTTCTAGAGTTGTGTGCACAGAGAATGGTGAGCGCAGCAAATGCAGGAACTGACCTCGCTGAGGTCTCATTTGTACCGCAATGGATTTTGGGTTCTTTTTAAGTATCAATATATGTAGTCACATTACAGTGAGATGTTTACAATATAAATGAAATTTGGTGAATGTTTCCTTGCAGGCTTGAAACAGCTATGGAAAAAGAGATCACAGTATCTGGATCTCTGTGTTCTTCCAATTACAGACCAATTAAATCTATTACAAAAAAAATGACCAAATTAGAGAGTTTTGGCTATGCTATAGAAATATTTCTTTGCAATTCTAAAGGTTGATTTGATACTTTTTCTTCCCTGCCCCAAATGTACTGCTGCAGAAGGCCCAGGGTGGTGATCCTGCTCACCACCTCGGGAGTCAGCTTTCTCCAGCTACCACACCTACCTCACTCCTAGCCACACAGCTTGTGTGTTTACATAACACTTTTCTCTCTCTTGCATTGTGAGTTTGATGAGCAGCAATAACTTGTATAACTTTCAACATTATCCCAAGTGCATGCTTCCTCCTTGAATATCTATATATCAAGAGGAGCTCAAAATGAATTTATTCTCAATTATGTATGACTTTGCTTGAATAAGCACAGATTCTTCTGGCATGTGAAAAGTAAAACCATGGTGGCTGCTGAAAGTTTAAGGATCCTTTTTAAGAAATTGGAGAGCACACTGCACTGTAAAATTCAATTGTTCAGCTGTGCAAATTACACCCCAGACAGGTCTTATTTATTTTATGGATCCTATTTATTACTGTTCATTTGAGCTTTGTGTATTTTACATTTCTGGCAGCACATATATCTAAACATTGAGACTGCAGTGACTGTATTGGGCCAAAGGGGTTTTTATCACTCCCTAAGGTGAACAGTTTACCCAGGAAAATTGTATCTGCACTTCATTTAAAGTAAACTCTGAGGAAAATCCAAACAAATGGTGCATGATATGTTTATCTCTTTAATTCTACAAGTACCCTCAGAAGCCAGATTCCCAGTATGGAAGGTGTCACTGTGCTTCCAAGAGAAGGTACAAGACTTCTGCTCAGACTTGCATTCCAAAACAACACACAAAGTTACTTGACTACACTGGGAAATGGGACTAAGAAATACATTTTGTGCAGAACAAGTATTTTCTCTGACTATCCAAGTCATAAGCCTGAAACTGAGAAGGTGATTTCTCAGTTGAAGATGAAATTGCCTATGTTGCCCGCATACGATTTCTGTCCCTACCAACCTGAGATACATTTATGCTTTGTTGCCCAGGGGCAAAGGGAGGCAGAAAGCCATTACACAAAATAACCAGCCTAAGGACATCCAGAAAATATGTAAATATGAACTGAACCTTGTGTTCAGGTGAGTGTTGTGGAGGGCATGCTTGCACTTGCAAAGAGAGAAACAGGGACAGAAATAAAAACCTATGTTAAATACACACGTATCTGTATGTCTTGACATGTATACATCAGCATCATGTCACAAGCATGAAGGCAGCATCAGAGTGAAAATATCCATATCAACTTGTGCACTAGCCACTTCACAAAATCACCTAGTCATACCCAGGCCTCTGGTTACTTCAGGACAGTAATCAAGAAACATCCTACCCCAAATTACTGTTCCTTTACATTTACTGTCTAATGATGTGAAGTATTATCATACATTATCTCACTGCAAAGCCATTTTCTGTTCAACTCTTTTGGCACCAACTGTTACACTTCAGGTTTATTTTGAAAGAATTGCAGCTCTTTATCTTTACAGTTCTTTCATCAACTGAACTGTGCTAAAAAATATCCTGGACCTCCATGAATACAATAGCAATTTCCTGAAATAGCTTGAAATGTCTAGCAATTTCGGCTCATTATGGAATGAAGTATTAATGCTGTAAAATGACCAATTTCCATATGATTAAATATATGTCTGGAGTAGTGATTCATCAAGGAGCTCATATGCTGACAGCATTTCAGTATGCAAAACATATGACACTTATTAAGCAAAGAATTCACATTCGCTTAATATTTGCTCTTTGTGGGAGGTTTCCTGTCTCACTCTCAGACCATAACACACTCTGCATTTCACACGGACAATGCTGAAAGAAAGCTTTAAACACAAAGCCCACAGAGGAGAAAACTGTCACATTTGCTCATTTAGTTTTCCTGAAGAAAAATATTTTGGTAACTAATAACAACAAATTCCAGCATTTTTTGATTTCCTTTGAGCAGATGCACCATGAACATCCTCAGCAGAATATGGAAAACCAGACAAGCTGTACAACCTTTTATTTGTAATAACATGTACTGCTATATAAATCTGAAAGCCTCAGTCAAACAGATGAACCCAGGCAGAAGTACTTACAGATGGGACAGGGATACCAGGTCGTGGAAAGAACCTTCAGGTACACTGGAAATATCATTTCCATGGAGTGTCCTAGAAGAGGGGAGAAGCAGGATGGATCAAACCACCATATTTTATTTGCTCCCTACAAGTGAAGGAATTAGGGCTTACAAAGGGTATTTAAGTCTGTTTCTTTGAGAGTCTCCATGAGCTTCACAACTCCTGAGCTTCCATGCTTGATTACTTCTAGATTTTGGCATTTAAAATAATGATACCGTCAGACCTGCTGGTGACTAATGATCTCAATTACAAAGGTGACATACTATTTATGCTATTAAAAGTGTATTGACGACAAGCAGAGCCCCACATACAGACCTGTATTCTTTTATAGAATCCCATTAACCAGAAACACATTAAAAACAGAACAGGGAAAATAGGAAGTGTGGAAGTTAAATTAAATATTGACTTCAGAATGATCCTAGGAGAGAACAAGGGTCCACGAGGGCAAATATCACTGCAACTTCACATCCTACTTTTCTATTCTTACAGTAGGAAATACCTCTTTGTGTGGTGTTTTTACAATCTGTTTGACAAATACATTTATGCTACCAGGGAAAATACTTGAAATCAGTTGGTTTAGGCCATTATTCACCCTGTGCAAAGAAACTAACATATTTCTAGCAGAGTTTTCATGATCCTTGTGAAAGGGTTTTCCACTGTTTCCAGGACAATTGAAGCAGTCACTTTATCTTTTTTCTAAGAAATGTATTTATGTGTGTGTTGTATATATAAGGATAAATGAAAAGATTTTTCTTGCAGCTTATAGAGCGTAATACTTGTATTCAGAGTGGCAGACACAAGAGTAAAACTCATTATTTGTGATTACTTGTGGTTTTCATTGCAATTGTTCTGAAGGCCCTGCTACAGAGTAGGGCACCATTACAGATGCTTTGCCTGACAAATAGAGCTACAGTCAGATGGGAAAACATGCAGCAACAAATGAATCTGAAGGAAGGCAAAAGATGCTGGGGGTTACAGCTGCATGAAACTCATCCAGAAGATACACAATCATGTAAGATTTGATTTAATTTGATTTATAAATAAAGTTGGCTACACAGCTGCTGCACCCTCTGCATCTACTTGGTAAAACAATAGCACAGAGAAAAATAGTTATAGTTAATTCTAATTTTTCTAGTTTGCATGTCCCTGAATAGCTGTTTACTACTACTCATAATAACAAACAGAAGTCATAAGGAGCCAACAAGAGTTGATGCTGCTGGATCTCACTACCTGATGTTTTGGTTTGTATTTTTAAAACAAAAGTTGGTAGAAAACTTGCAAAGGAAAAGGACATCAATATTTTAAAGTTGTATTTTCTTTTGCCCTTCTCCCCTGAGCTGGCTCAGTTCTAGCAAACTGCTATATTCTTTACAGCCACTTCCCCAGGACCAGGAATTAGTGTCAGTGCTCCAAATGTGGCAGAGGAGGGTGGAAAACAGAAACCTGCTGTCAGTTTTGTTGCAGTTCTTTTCCCTGGAGTCATTTATTTTCCAACTCACCTGCTGATTTGTGGAACACAGCATCACATCTTATCTTTTATTTCTGTGACTGTACAGATTCTTGAAAGGGTGCACACTGAGCTTATTTAAAACAAACCAAACCTGTGGGCCCATAGAAATACACAGTAGCCGCAGATGAACATAAAACCATCTGGGTTTGCATCCTTTCTCCCCCAACAACACTATAAGCTTCACCAGGATGCACATGATGCTTAATAACTCCTATGAATTCTTCCTTTACATACTACCTTACACCCGCATACACAGAAAGGAAAGTCAAACTTGCCAAGGATGCACCTTGCCAAACACACCTTGTCCTGCCTCCCATGAGCATGGGCCCTGCAATGGGGCTGTGAACTATGTGAGCATAAGCAATGTTACCATGAGCACATTTCACAGCTGCTTACTGCAGCTGCAGTTTCTATCTTATTGTACCACAAAGCTTTTCTATAGAGCATGAAACCACAAAAAGTTACAGCACAGTTATCCTGCTGGCATCTTTCTCCAGTTCTTCATGCCAGTATAACAAAAACTTCCCCTTCCAGCATCCTGGTTCTGAGATTTTCTTTTAAGCATACCTAGGTTTTGGCTATTAATAATACTGGCATGTAAGGATAGATCTCCAAGCAATTCATCTGCACAGGAAGGATATGAGCTCCCACACAGTAACTCCAGATAAAGCACACTCACTAATTCTATGCAGATACGACCAACTGACTGAGACATACCCCACAGCTATTAAATTCGAGTTATTTTTTGTTGGTATGAGGATGCAAGATCAGGCTTGGTCAAAAACTTGTCATCCAAGTGTTTCCTCCTTCAGTGAAATGAGCACATTTGAATAAGCAGCCGCACAGAATGAGCCCATATTCTGATCTTTTGAACTACTTGAAGATGTGCAACACAATCCTCTCTGAACAGACAGGGCAACTTATATTTATCTTCCTGTCAGAGCAGTTGCATATATTCTGTGAAGGGGTGCATTTTCTCTCCTAGATGCCTCGGAAACTTCTTCCAAGTGAAGCTGAACAATGACAAAGCCTTTGTAACAAGGTAAACCCATCACAAATACAAACCCATTTGCTTTGAACAACTTCACTACATGTCTCAAACACTGAGGTATGTTTCCTGCATTTTAATAACAGAAACCACATCAGCAACATCATCACCATGTAGCTAAAATGAAATGATAAATGCTAAAACCATTTATACTCACAATAAGAAATAGAGATGAGAGAATTCAACAGTGCAATAAAATCTTTTTACTCTTGGATCAGCAACAGGAATCTTATACATTTGTCCTGCTTTAAGCCCAGCCGTAAATCAGAACCACACAGCAACTCCCTCACTCCCCACCCTTCCTCCCCCTACTCCCAGAGGGATGGGGAGGAAAATCAAAAGAATGTAAGCCACAGATGTTGAGATAAGAGCAGTCCAGTAACTGAGGTATAACACAAACCACTGCTGCTACCACCAATAATAATAATGACAAGG
>JANRGW010043785.1:0-20089 GCA_024733675.1 Psilopsiagon aymara | reverse complement strand
ACACCTCCCACTAAACCATGGCACCCAAGGCTCTGTCCAACCTGGCCTTGAACACCACCAGCGATGGAGCATTCACAACTTCCTTTAAAACCAAACTTCTGATGTTAACAGTATACAGTCCGCCCCTTCAGTTGCTGCCGTACTGCCCTCAAGCAGGAAAGCTCTGTAGTCTGTTAATAAGTCTCCCTTACCAAGGAAAGTAATGCTTTTATTTTTAGACTGTCAAAAATTGGCTGCTTTGTGGAGGTTGTCTAATGATGGCGGAGTACAATCCCTGATCACCTCTATTCAGAGGTGTTTATAGAGAGTTTAACCAGCAATAATTCAAAGACCTGCTGATATAATCAGAAAAGTGCTAGCTGAGCGTAGGTGTGCACTGCAGTGTTCAAAGATATCCAGAGCCCTCATAATCTCAGCCTACTTGGATGAAGAAAAAAAGCTTCTGATGGAAGGCATATTCTCAAGTGTACAGTATAGGAGGTCTCACAAAACTGGGTATTTTTTTCACCTGAGCCTTCCATAAATCTTGTCTCTTCTGGAACATACAGATTAAAAGAAGTCTTATTACTAAGTACCAGCCAGGCACAGGTCTCAGCAATGGAACAGACGGGCCTCTCGGAAGTCAAAATACATTCCTCAGAAATCCCAGCTTGAGACACAGCAACAGTCTCCAAAATCAGTTTTTGCTCCCTATCAAAATAAGTAATTGTACTGAATCAGGTAAAAATGAAAGCTTTCTAAGACACCGCAAGCTTAGCAAATCCTTTCTTTAAGCCTTTTTAAACCCTACTGCATCTCTTGCATTGATTTGCCCACATATATTTATATTCAGTTTTCATTTCATTTTGCTTTCACTAAAGACAGCAAATCCCTTAATTACCTTGCTGCTTGTAACTGTCCACAACTGTCTGTCTTGATTTGAACAAGGCTGCAGGTTTACTGCAAGGAGGGAAATCTGAGGAACACAGTGGAGTAGTGAAGAGCAGGTTTGGCTGTGCAGTGTTGCCTTTGAGGTTGAACACAGGCATTCGCTCAAATGTGATTGAATGAGAAAACTTTAGGCGTAGCTAATGTTGCAAATGGCACTGTGCATGCTGCCTCTACGTGCAAGCTGCTTCTGGGAAAGGAATTGCCAGAAAAGTTGCTTTGGTTTTAGCCACTTGCATTTGGGATTCTGCATTGGATCTTTTTTTCACATCTTCTGAATGCCACCTGACACATTGAACCACAGCTCCCCTAATGAAAATCAGAGAAAGAGAGGAGCTGCTAGTCATGGCTTTGGGGTGCTCTGGTTTAGATTTGAAGTAAAGCAGAAGGAGATATATTAGATTTCATTAAAATTTCATTATCAGTTTTGTGAACTAACACATCTTTCTTGGGAAGGTAATTCCTAAATGCTTCCTTTCTACTGAGTGGGAAAGGAAAGGGGAGAATCCACTTTGTTAAAGCACAGAGCAAGGAACCCCAAATGGGAGTTCCCCAGATTCCACAGGCAAAAGGTCCCTTAATTAACTTCTCCATTTAAGTAAGCAAAAGCTCTTGCATTTAGTGCAAGGGATTTAAAGACAGAGATTTCATTAAATTTGATAGGAATTTGACTTGCATATAAATAATGGTGAGGGAAAGGTATTTTTCAGTAGTAGATGTCCCCCAAAATTAGTGGTGGAGTATAGTTTATTAGCATGGCACAATTAATTTATGTGCATCTAAATCTTTGTAAGTACATAGTCATAATGCAGCCTTACACATAACACAGATTTTTTTACAACAAAGTTAACATAAAGATTGTCCCTTAACAGCAGCTGGGTCATAATGGAATAGCTTTTAAAAGGGAAAAGGTCAGTGAAATAGCCAGCTGCTTCCTCATCCTGCCTGTGCCTTCACTCTGGGCTAAATTATTATTTCACTAATTAATAATCTGCATGCAGATTAAAATGATTACAATATATATTGCATGACAATAAACCAGTGACAGTGAATTATGCTTCAGTGTGCGGAACTTCTGACAGTCAGAAGATGTTTTCTGACACTCACTTCATGTCCTTCTGCTGATGAGTCAACCCTCACTGATTTTGTTTTTATTAGTCCTTGGTCATCATTGTTCTTTTATTACTATGGGGTCTTTTGAATTAGCTGTAATGGCTCAGCAGCCGTGGTTGCTGCTGCATTCCCTCATTAAATCAGGTTACCTCTCTAGTTGTCAGGGACTAAAATCAAACCCCTTTGTTATAATGTTCCGCAACCCTTTAAATATTGATTATTATGTGTATGTAGAGCTGCTGAGAATTTATTTTTGTCTAGACTAGGTCTGAATGGGAAAAAGTTCCATGACAACAGTGACAATGCAGCTGCTGCTTTCTCCTTGGAAGAACAGCCTGGCTTATTCTCCTTGCAGCCCCGCAATCCCAGGGGCTCCTACCTGCCCTCTGGAGCCTGTGCAAGGTAAAACTCTGCTTCCTGCTACCTGCCTGAGATGAACAAGCGGCAATTCTGATTTTAATGGGTTTGAGTTTTGCTTGGTTTGCATCAGACTGCAAAACCGGCAGTTCTTTAGCGGGCTTGAAAAAGAGGCATTTAGGGAGGTTTTTAAAGGCTTCTCTGTGACTGCTGGAAGCGTAAGTGCCATCAGTGCACTTTCTTTTCAGGGCTGTAGGTGAATGATGTCTGAGTCTGTACTGGGGAAAGGCAAATTGTGAACTAGTAGTTACTTGCTCCAGATCATACAGTAAGTCAGTGGCACACAGTGAAATGCTCATGTTGCATGTGATGAAGTTGCTTAATCATCTAACTAGTCATTGTGTTATCTGAATGTGACAAGAAATCGATTTTCTGGTATTTCTTTGCTATACTTGGCCTTAATTATCTAAATAAAAGCTGGCTTGCCTGCTTTCACCATTAACTAAGAGGAATACAGGCAAGCAGTTTAACCAGGTCTGTCGGTTCCATCGTTTTGCAGAGTGTGGGTCCATTATGTTTGCGTATCCCTGAGAAAAAAAGTCTAAAATCTCTGAAAGCTGAAGTCACTGTAGTCAGTGAAGGAGTTCTCTTCATCTGGCATGTCCTTGCCACCTTTTCTTCTCAGACACACTGCGAGTCTTTGTTTCAGAGTGTTTCCAGTGCTGTTTGGTATTGTTGAATGAAACAAGATAGGTAAATGGAAAGCATTTCTACAAATACCTTCCCTCCCGGCTTTTTGATGGGACCCTTAAGAGGAGCATTGGCCTGTCAAAGCTTCACCTGTGCTCTGCACTGCATGCCTTTCCCACCAGAGGATTCCCTGGAGGAAGTTGCAGAAAGCCCAAGAACTGTGAAGTCATCTATAAAGGAGGTCCATGGTTTAACGCCGAGGAAGTAGGGCAACTGCTGAATTCTGTTCCTCAGGGTTCTAGCTAGGACTGCTCTTCTGTTGCAGGATTTGTCATGTATCCAATTAAAACTCTCTCTGCAGAGTGCTCAGCCATGAATGCAGGAACATATTTTGCTTTCAAAATTCCCTTTCTGCTTCAACAACACTTTATAATCCAATTTTCACCAGCAGAGATGAATCACGTCCCTCACCAACATGTTTACAGTGGATGGAGAAGAGCAATCACACATATTGATTTCCTTTCCTTCCTCTCTCTTCATGTTTTCTTTCTGAGAGTGCTATAAAGTAACTCAGCTTTTGTTTCTCTTTCCTGTTGCTAGTTCTAGCATCAGGTAAATAATAAATATCTTCAGGCAAGTTTGTAGGAAGAAGATGGCCCAAGTAGCCATTGTATGCTAGGTATTAACAGCTCCTTATATGCTCCTTTTGTTCAAGCCACAGACAGGTAATAGTAGAAGACAGGTTAAAGCCTCTGTCTGTTTCTTTCCCCCCTCAATTCCTCTCCTGTGGGTGGTAATGTAGCCACAAAATAACTTGCTTCCCATGGCAGGGAAGCATGTGTCCAGGAGGAAGGCAGCTTTTTGAGTCCCATCCCCTTCCCTGGAGAAGGAGATGTGTGGAGACAGTGCTGCTGTTTGCTGCCCTTCACTCACAAATAGCAAACATGAAGAAATGAAAGAGTCTGGCTCGGAAAGACAGGCTGTAAGATTGCTATCTCTGGGTTCTAAGCAGGAAATCCCATTATTCCAACTGATTTACATGGTGGCTGAATTTGACCTGCTGACTCGTACACCGTGATGTTTCTGCAGAAACAGCTTTCAGATGATACAGCCCTCGCAGACAAGATGCAATAACCCTATTACTGTCACAACTCAAAAATAATAGGTGTCTCTTCAAGAACAGAGTTTGCACATAACTTTGTTACTGGGTTTGAATATGTATTTATTCTGTTTTGTGCATCAACAATATAAAAAGTTTGTTCCAAGTTGTCAGGAAGTCATTTGTTTAAAAGCAAACATGAATAGGTATCATCTCAGGTAATGCACGCATCTGATGCGTCCTAGTTTCACTGCTTGTTTATCTCTTCCAGAATCAGATTTGTTTCATGCTAGGAGGATCCCCATCACTTCTGTTTCTCTCTGGCCTTAGTGAAGCCAAAGGGACACTGTCTCTTACAAAGAGGAAGAAGTCAAGCAGGAAAATGACCCTTAAGAATCAGGCCGGAAAGGCTGAGAGCCTGGGTGTGTGTGCAGGTGGGGATCTACGTGCTTGGGTGGCTCAGATGGCCCTGCCTCATCAGTCTGCATGTGTGCTGCTCTGTGCTGTGCAGGGTGAGAGATGAGAAACCTTTCCAGAAGGGCAGTGTTGCCTGTTTACCTGCTTGTTACTGTGCTTTGTGGACTCGCCAGCCCAAATCAGGCCTAAATTGGGCTTGCCTGCACTTTGTCTTATTTTGCCACATTGGCATGTCCTCGGTTTACAAGTGTCAGGACTCTTTACAAAACACAGAAGATTTAGTTCTCTTCTGCTCTTTCTGTGTCAGTATTAGAAGTATATCTCCCTAGGCTCCAGTATATAAAACACTGAGAGATGGGGATTTCAAGAGTGCAATTCAGAGCACTTAAATTAGCTCCTGCTCTGAATCGCCCTCTGAAGGTGCCTGTCTCTTTCTATTGATTACAGAAAGTGCTTACAGAGACCAGCCTTCTGGGCCTAAAATCAGCTTCTGTGAAGACCCTTCTGTAAATTCCTTATTGCAACCTGTTCTGCAATGGTAGCGTATAGTAATTTCCTTGATTATTATATTCTCTACTATGCTTCACTTGATGATATTGGAACCCTGTAAAAACATGAAGGACTTGAGTCTTTCAATGCCCATTTGATGTAAAAAAGGACTATTAAGCCTGTATTAGGACATGGCAGAATTTTGTTGCTGGCTTTAATACATGCAGTGAATCAGAGTGGCATTAGAAACCCAACCAACACAGTGAATGAAAGCTCTGATAAGTCAAAGTAAATGAAAAGAAGTTGCCTTGTAGGAACGTAGGAACCAACTTCTTAATTAAGATCTTCAACTGAATCATCCCTCTATGTCCTCTCATTTCTCACTGCTGCAGTTCTCTTTCTGATAAACAGTTTCCTCCAGCCTGGAGGGGACTTGGAGATTTTGCTTGACAGCTTTGAGCAGTGCAGCTTGGGAATGCTTTTCTAAATGTGGCTGTTTATTATGATCCTGCAAAACACCAACAGCAAAAGCAACTTAGGACCCAAATGGAAAATCAGAGTCAGCTATTAGGCTCTCATTATTTGCAAGGCACCAGGCCCTAATCGTGCTGCACTCACTATGCAATACAGAAAGACTTTATTCAGCACTAGCTTGGAGTCCTGTGTCCCCGACTTGTTCTGAGTATGTGACATGCACTCTCCTTTCCAGTCTCAGGTGACAGGTATGCAGGGCCATCAGCCGGCTGCCAGGAAAGCTTGGGGCAGGGTTCCTATTAAGTGTTTTTAATAAGAAATGCTGGAGAAAAAACACCCACCATTATTCTGACTTCACATTTCACAGCCATTTGAAGTTGTTTTGATATACCCTAGTGTCAGAAACTTCTTTTCAACAAGGATGATGGGGACTGAGAATGGCCAATGGAAAATGACAGAGGAATAAATAGATGATACAGTTTGTTATTATTTCGTTGTTTAACTGACAGAGCCAGTTGTGAAAGGGGTATAAATGATTACAGACATAGAAAAGAAGTCTGTAAATAACAATTTGCTTTTTAAGGGCAAAGGAATACAATTTGGATTGCAACTGGGAGAAATAATTTAGGCTCTGTGGAAAAAACCCAAGCCAGAATAGCATTTACATTACCTGCTTTGCTTTCCTTTCCATTTTATTTCATCTTTCTCTGAATTATTCCTCCCCTTGCTTTTCCCCTCCAGACATTTCAGGGTTTTGGTTTTCTTCTTGCAACATTCTTTAAATGGCCTAATGGTAAAAAGCCTGCAGAATATTTCCATCAAGCTCCTTTGATTGCATTAATTGGAAAGTTGCGCCTGAAATTAAGTATTTCAGTAGCCTGAAAATTAAAGAAGTGACCTGCAGGACTTGCCAGTTGGGCATTGCCGAACAGAAATAACAGGGGCTTGTTCATGGGTCAGAACTTGCCTCAGACTTGGACAAATTCAGTTTCAGGCAGAAGAAAGATGAGTGCGTGTGTTCATTGCCAGTTGACCTCAGAATCAAGTACTGGCTATTGTGCTGTAGTGACCTATACCTTGTATTCAGATAGGTGTGGTTCTTTAATCATTGAAGTATTAATTCTGGCAACAACTATTATTGCAACTATCCTTGGTACAGTGCTGTGCTAGATTTTATGTACCATAGAAGACAAGAGCAAATGTTGAATGCCTGAGAAATTATAGTCATGTCACCATGAATGACAGGTTCACTCAAAACAGCATTTAATGAAATTTTTATTGAAATCTGTAATTTTTTGTTTAATTCACAGCACTGTAGATTTTTATGGCTGTTCTTAAGTTGTTAAATCATTGATATGACTTTTATAATGATGTCTATGTTGATTGTTCCTCCTAATTCATCATGCTTCGCTTCTGCTGAAACTCTTTAACGTGTCAAACTGGTGCTTCCTATATTACAGCTTGTGCAATACCAGAACAGAGCACACTGTCAACCACTCTGCTTAATTTTAGAAAAGGAAGCAAATAATCACACTGAGGAATTGTGTGGCTCTGACTTGATTACTGCTGTAATCTATGTGAGGTATTACTTTGACTTTAGTGTCTCTTGGGGCAACTGCTTTTTATTTCTTTTTATTTTGTTGAACAGAGAAAAGAGAACAGCTTTTAACATATGTCTCTTTCTTGTCTGAGCTACCACACAGTTCCAGCTCCAGTATATACACAGAGGAGGCATATGGTTAAAAAAAGAGTTCTTTTTCTTCTAAGAAATCCAAACACAAAGCTCTCCTTTTAGAAAGAGAAATTATACTTTCCCCATATGTCTTGTATGTATGTTGAGAGTAAGGCTGCAGATCAGATGTGCTAAACACACTTTTCTTAAGAAACAAAAAAAAAGCTACAAAATCCAAAAGCACACTTCTTAACCTACATTTCTTCTAGATACATCTGTGCCACTGTTGTTGTTCTGATAGTTCATGAAGCTTTGAATGCTAAGAGTTCAGGTTCATTATAAGGATTTGATGATGTAGGCAAGGAAGCAGAAGTGTGCTCTGTTGACCTTTGGTGGTTTTTTGCTGGCTTTGAGAAGGCAGTTACAGAAATAGAACCATGTAACCTTTGCCAACATCAGACAAAATCCTTTGCATAACTGAAAATCAGGGAGGGGGCTGCAATTGGCTTTTCACCACAAAAGCCTTGGGGAGGTGGCAGGTATTAGAAAGGCAATTTGCAAATACTGTGCAGTTCTAAACAGTGATACTGATGGTTGCAGTGTTATTCACAGGAGATGTAACGTGATACTGGAAAATGAATTACCGTCAACCCAGTATTACGCTCTATTTCCTGCATGATTAGAACCCTGTTGGATATAATTCTGATGATTTTTATATCTCACTTAACTAAAAAATATCATGAAGTGGTTTTAGAGCATCCTGGTCTGGCTACATGCAAGAAGGAAAATCTAATAGAAATCTATTTCCAGCAAAGCAATCCATTCATAAATGGTCAGTCAGGTTTTGATGAATTTCTGGTGACATTTCCTCCATTTGCAGTTGCTTGTGTTTGGTTTAGGCTTTTGTTATTGAATATGTTTTGTTTCTTTCTAGAATGGAGGAAACACTGGGGAGCATTTTGCTAGATGTCTGAACACTGACAAATGCAGCCATTTCATACACAGTGGGATCCCTGGCAAGACTTTGATCCCAATATATCAAGAATCAAGAGACAGTGACCAAATCCATCTCTAGTGCCAACTTCATTGGATTCCCACTGAGTTACACTAAGGATGAATTTGATGCATGGTTCTTGACAAGTCTGAGTTACCTGTGTTTCTGGTTTGAAGGGATGATACAGTAATTCTGTGTGCAAATCTCAGAGGGTAATTTTAGGAGCTTGACAGTCACTGCAAAATAGTTACTGTGCTGCTGTCACTCAGTTGAACTGAACATGTAAAAACAATGTTACTGCAAGACATGACAAAATGTAATGCTGAGTGCTGTCTGACAAAGCGGATGGGTGGTTTTATAAGGCTCAAAACTGGCTGTGAGGGGTTCTCATGTCCCATTATGGCACTAGCAAGTGTCAGAAGATACTTTGGAGCATCTGCTCTGTACACAGTAGATGGTGCTCAGAAATAAACAGCATTACACATAGAGTTTCTCAAACTGGGGTACCCCAGTGCACTGCAAATGGCTTTCTTGGGTTCCCTCTTACCATGGACTCCATGGGGAAGCTGGAAGGTGGCTGATGCTGATCTTCAGTAGGCACTGGTCTTGCATTTCAGCAGCCGGTGTTCACGTCTTCTCTATAGCCTTCCTGTATGGCCCTGGGTGTGTTGCTTATGCCTAGATTCATGTAATTGTGGTGCCTGAACTGTGGGTACTTTTAAGGTAGCAAAAGGAAAGAGAACAGCAATTCTATTGCAGGCCAAGCACTTGTTTGCAGGACTCAGCCATCCCAAGGAAGAATACGTTCTACTTGGCTGACCATAAGGAGTGTTCAGCCTCCCAGCCTGGAGCTCAAGCTTTGAGCTGCAGTGAAGTACATCTCTACCCTTTTGGTTGTACATCAGTTCTGTACAAATGTAAGGTGAGACTATGACATCCTAACTGCATAGGGCTGTTGTAAAGATGAGTTGATGAAAGACTGTGAGACGCATTCTCCATGTTGGGTTGGGTGAGATTTTCATGGTTCTGTATGAGTTGCCTTTCAAGCATATTGGCAAGGCTCACACAGTATCTAAAGGGAGATCCATTTGTAACTAAGCTGAATTGAGCTCCTGTAGTGGGAGACGTGACAGAAGAAAAATATGTATTTCATTAGCAGTAAGGTTTCTCTCTCCTGCATTTTCTAAATGGCAAAGTACTCCCTTTGTCACTGAAAGCTCTTGTTAATTAGAAGCTCTTTTCAACAGTGTAGTCTTTATTAAATTGGAACTTTAAACCCTTTAGAACCAAGAATGTGATTTGTGATTCACACCACTGATGTTACTAAGTGTGCAGCTTGTACAGCTAATGGAACTAGTCACATAACTTCCATCATATCAGTAGTTTCAAGGCGGTAGAGTTGCAAGAGCTCTGAAACTCATGACATACTCCAGACAGACCAGACCATTAGCACACAAGGGAGCTACACGTTCATTACAGCTGAAAACACATCTTATGGCACCTTCTTTGGCATTTCTTTCCCTGTGCTCTCCAGCCCCAGTCATGCATAAAGCAAACTGTGGTACTGACAGCTCTTAAGACATGCTAACACCAGGTTTTTGACTAATACCCAGCCATAGACGTAGAAGATGTCAGTCAGTAAGAGCTTGAAACATTCCCAGCTATGATTGGGTGCTAATGAGTAGCAGAGTAAGATTTGTAACCAACAAAATGGTTGGTTACGTGCTTAATGAAATGGTTAGCGATCAGTTCCTGTATTTTTCTAGTCATTCCAGGACATGCCATGCCATAGCATGATATTATTAGATTAATAATATCTGCTAGATATTATTATATTAATAATATCTGCTAGATATTATTAATATAATATTATTAATATAATATATTTATATTAATGTAATATTAATAATATCTGCTAGATATTATTATCCAATTTTAGTTTAAATTTAAAGAATAATGTGCCATCAGCAGCATAGTGTGGTGCTTATTTCTAATAACAAAGTTAGGAAATACATTCTGGAATAAAACATATGCGTTTAGTATCCTATCTAAACTCTCATACATCTTCAGTGATAGCTTGTAATGAGCACCAGTCAGTATAGTCTGAATATGGATATTTGCTTGGGTTAAATATAATGTTTAAAACCTCAAAGTATGTTTGGAAGTATGGTGAGGTTGGATAACTCATAACCAGAGGATATTAAATTAAATCAGGAAAGACTGCAAGTAGAAGACGTTCTAAGTAAATGACATTTAATAATCATCCTTATCAATTCAGAAAGAGGCGTGATATGCTCCATAAATTACTTACTCCACTCATTCTACTTAAAACATTGGTTTGAGTGAGTATCTTACAGCCTGCAAATGCACAGAGCTGCAGCCAAACTCCATCATACAGCAGTTGCAGTAAAACATCTATTCTATATACTGGTGTGCTACTCGTGTCCATTTCTCATCTGATTTATGGCCCTTCAGAAGTGGCTTCTCCCTGAAACAGTGGATCTCCAGAAGTCCTTTCTCCAGCAGCTACAGCTCTATCTGGCAGCAAGGAGCCTGGGCTCTCCACAGAGAGGGAGAGCCCTGCCTTAAGTCACTGGCCTTAGCCTGCCATAGAGAGAAAGGAAGAGGAGGGGTTGGAGGAGAAGGATGTCTTTCTCCTGGAGACACCTGGATGCTGCAGTTCCTGATAGAGGGCTCAGCAGTGATTGCTTGGGAACTGTTTGTGATTTCTGTTGCTGTTCAGATTAACCAGATCTCCAGTGTGTTGCTGGATTCCAGTAGGCTTTGAGGTGTTTGAATTTTTAACTCATGTCCTTGGCTCCTGATTTCAAGATTTCCTGAATTAGTATCTTAATTACTTCTGCTGCTAGCAAGACCTCTGCTCGCTACCTCCAGAGGTTTTCAGCAACTTTCCTACACCATACATTTCTGGTAACGATTCAGGAGTAGGAGAAATGAGTACATGGATGACAGAGCATAATGTATGGTAGGAAAATATGATTTCTGTGATGGTATCTAGCCACTGAGACAGAAAGCTACTTCAGAGTGCACTTTGTAAAGAGTCGGCAGGCTATAGAAGTTACAGGATTCTGTTGACAATTATAGAACTGTTAGCAGCAATTATGACATCTCTTGCTTATTTCTTCACTTTTTTAATATAGTATTAAGTATTTTTACCACAGCCCACTTTGAGATGTTCTTGCTTTACCCTATGACTCTGCAACACACCATGACACATTGTCATGTGTGTGCACCAACTGTTTGATGACTTGAAGGAGGAAGAGAGGATGTAGATGTTAAGGAGACGGATTTAGAGATGCAGGTCAGGACTGTGCTGAGCTCCTCAGTTCCGTGGGGTTTGCAGAGGCCATGGTTGGAGGTATTTTTTCAGTGGCAGCACCAATTTCCATAATTGCTGATCCCTGCGGCGCATTTCAAACCATATTGCAGCAGATCTCCATTTCTTCTGCCAGGCTGTTTTTCAGCTGCTCCTGCTCCTAATCCAGTTGCCTGTGCAGAAGCCCTGCTGTTAGTCCAGCGGAAAGAGCCATGCCAGGGTGGATTGGCCTGGCTGGGAGGAGCTGCCACAGCAAAGGGGTCCAGGGCTCCCCATGCCACCTCCTGTGGTCACCCCAGCCAGCAGCAGTGCTGCCTGCAGATTTTGTATTGCTCTGCTCCATCACACCCCCCCTGCCACATCTGTATACCTGGAAACACACAGGTCTTTTCAGCTGATCGTATTAAGGCTGTAAATCACCTCGAGAGCTCTGCTGTTTGCCTACCCATGCTGAGGTAGGATCAAATGCATTCTCAGCTTCCCCAAAAGATGCTTCTTCCACCCGTTCTAAAAAAATTCCAGAGATGTTTCTTCTTATTCCTGCATCTCGCATAAAACTCCATTCAGTCAACCCCAGAATGAGATTTGCCTTTTTTTTGGCAATAGTGACATGCTGTTGATTTATACGTGGTTTCTGTTAAACCATCTCCACTTCTGCAGTATTTCTGCCTAGCCAGTAATTCCCTATTTTGTACGTGTGCATTTGATTTCTCCTTACTAAATGCAGTACTTTGCACTTGCCTATCGACTTTCTTCCCATTGATCTTGGTTCGTTTCTGCAGCTATCCAGAGCATTTTGAATTCTGATCTTCTCCCAGGGAGCGGTGCAGACGCCCCAGTCTCGTCACCATCCCTGCAGCTCATAAGGTACCCAGATTTGTCATCAAAGAAATTAACCGAGTTGCCCTGTGAGGAATCCAGCTAATGAAGCCTGGTTTCCTACGGACTTTTGTTCCACATCCAACTCATCATGATGCCCCCAGACAGATAGCCAGCAAAGAAGATTTAACCGCTGGGACAAAATACAGTGTTAACTCCTTGTCATGCACATCAAATGCCTTCCAGCCAGCTGTGTCCTTGGAAGTGAGTTAAGGCTCTGAAAGAAAACTATCTGGCAGAGACATGCAGTTTACATTCTCACGTGCTAGTAATTGTTTAAATATCTCAACATTGTGCTTCTTTATACGATACTGTAAAACTCTGAAGGTCATTTTAATTACACTTTTATTTATAAATTGCTCTCTTGGCCACGTAGTGCCACTCACAGTAGATTGAACCTTAGACTCCATCTCTGCCTTTGTTTCATGGGAGAGATTGGTAAATGGTTTACTCTCTGTAGAATGGTTTACAAATGAGCTCTTAGATAAGTGATTTGGAAGAAGATTTTTCATATGGAGTTATTTTCCACGGAGTACAAATGGGTTGTTTTTCTAAATACTAACATAAGTATGCATGGACCAGATTCTCAGCTGGAGTAAATTAACAGAGTCAATATTGATTTACACCAACTGCAAATATTTTTCCTGTGATATTTTTCCTTGTGCTGTAATTTTCTCTAATGCAAACCCTAATTTCTTCTCCCTGAACTCAAATTCTGAACTCCTGTAATTCCTGCATCTGTTTATTTACTTTCTGGTTTGTATTCTTTTTGCTGGGTTTATTAACATACTGTATTTTTCTCTCCTGTTCAACAGTATGTGCGCTGCATGTTTAAGCTCTCATTTATAGTCCATGTTTGCTCTCTGTGATACTGTTTTGTTGGAAATCAATAAAAAGGCAATTTAGGAAAAAAAAAGTGATTTTCTCTGAAGTCTAGTTAAAGAAATTGTGAATAATTAACAAGGAAGACCAGTCCTGCTGCCTGGATGCCCTCAGACTTCTTACTGACTTCCATAGGATTTAGTGGTGTACACAGACGCCAGACTGTTAATCCGTTGTCGTAGTTGGGAGCTGGGCCTATATAAGAAAGTTATTCTTAGCTCTGTGAAATCAGTTCAGCCTCAATAAAAAGAAAATGCTCCTTGCCTTCCCTCCAGATATGAAGTACAAGAGTATGGTTTTGTAATTCCACCTCCTAATAGAAAGAAGTTCTTAAGTATCCATTTAAAAGGCCTCAGATTTTTTTGGTGCTTCCTTGACAAATCTCCACTTCTAGCACCTTCTGAAGACTGGACAGCTTTAAGTATGTCACCCAAGGTCACAACAAGCTTGGCATTGGGGCCTGCAAATGTCAGGCTCTGTACCACACTCCAACACCACATCTGATTTGAAAGCTTAAGCCAATAGATCAGCAGACATGAAAATTACATGTGAGGAAACTTGCTTTAAATGTGACTCAAAACATGCTCAGCTGTACACAGCTTTTGGGGGCTTTTTTCTCCCCCGGAAGCTAAAAATAATGTGTTGTCTTCTCTGTTTTAATAAGTAAATTGTATTGCTTAATGAATAAAACTGTACCTGCCGTTCTGTCTATCCCACACATTAATCAACGCACAGATAAATGAATTTTAATAATTTATTATCATTTAACTTTGGTGGAGCTCTATTATGCTTTTTATTCTTGCTGTAAATATGCAAAATGCTGTTAATCAACCTTTGTTAGTGAATACTCGATTAATAGCTAGCAGATGTAGTTGCCCTTGTGTATACCATGTTAAATGCAACGTACCAACACATAATTCATTTTTTTAATGACACACTGGGCTAGAAATCAAAGGCATTCTAGAGAACGCTACAGCCAGAATCACCAAAGGGATAACCGTGTGTTGTTTTAGAAGTACTAAATGCGTGCGTTATTTTGAGTGTGGTATTTTAGGTGTGGTGTGGACTTGGTAATCAGCTACCTATGAGCCCCAATATCAGATTATTGTGATAGTGCAGTATGATGTCTGCAAATATGTTTTTGATTCTGTCATGTGTGTAGTTGTGTAGTTGCAGTCTTACCAGTGGGTTCGAATTAGAAAGGTGATAGCTACCTGAAGAAGCAATAGAAGAGGACAGAAGTTGCAGGAAATAGCCAAACCACAAAGAGAAGAGAATATCAAGTCAAGAATTCTGTAGGGAGCAGGCAGATGACACCGTCAGTGTCCATCAGTGGTTGTCTAAATTGCTGCACACTGCACTGAGGTGTATGAATGATGCTCAATTTGAGCAGCCTGATATTTTCTTTAACGGCCAATCATCATCCAAAGTTTTATGTTCAAAATCTTTACTCAGTGTTAATCATTGATATTCTGCAGTGACAAGTTGCAGTACTGAAAGAGCTCTTTCTGGTGACATGTGTCATTCAGTTCCTAAGGTTCAGTGTAAAGAACTTTCCAAGTGGAATAGGTAAATATCGTAATCTAGGGCTAGTTCCAAATATGAAGCCAAAGAAGGGAAAAATGAGGTAATCAGGACAAATTCTGACACTAAGCCAAGAACTGAGCTTTAGTTCCTTGAGTCTCACAGGAGCATCCCCTCCCTCCTCAATTGCCAATTTCTAATGTAAAATATATCTTATTAATAATAATAATAATAATTGTGGATTTAGTTGATGGCAAGTGCTATAGAGTACATACGTATACATACGTATATTTCAGACTGCTTATTTCTAGTGACCTTGGCAATGTATTTGATTCAAATAGGGATTATCAGATCTGATGGGCCCTGTATTTAATTCTGTAATTTGATTGAAAGCTACACTGCTTTGCATTGATTTCCATGTGCAATTAATACATTTTGTCAGGGACAAATGCATGCAGAGATAATGCACTCTACTCATTTCAATCTCTCCTGTGTACATTTTAAATCAAAATAGCACCTGGTGGCCAATGCCTCCTGAGAAGTGGTGGATTTAATGTAGGAAAGTAGCATTAAGAATTGCTTACATAATGCTATAATAATTTTCAGTAGTGAAATAGCAAATAATTCCCTAGAAATCCAAGTAACTCAAAAGCTTAGACACCTAGAAATCTTCACTGTGTAAATGGCTTTCTTGTACTGTGTCTTGCTCATGCTCACAATGGAATTAAATGTCAAGAAAGCTGAAGAGCACAGGAAATGATCCCTTGTTATGTGTACTTAATTTGCTCTGATACCAGAGACATGACCCTGGTGCGATTAAGAGATAACAGCAGGGTATATGCTTGTATTTGATACCTGGAATGGAGCTGGCTCTGAAATGGGATTGAGCTCCTTGGGGAAGTGCCATCTACTACTCTGAGTTGTTTAAGAAATAAAAATAAAATTCTAGAAAGTCTCAGAGATCTTATAATTAACTTTGCTGAAATACTTCATCTTGGTCTTTCTGACATGTTGCAGTTGTATTTTTCTGACAGGTACCATTCAGCATATCATCTAGAAGTCATAGCTACCCAAAACATTTATTTCATACTTCAAGACAAACAAGTGTTTCAGCCTTATTCAACTGATTTTTATCTGCAGTTTGCACCAGATTGCTATCTGTTTGTGAAGCACTTCAGTTCTATCAAATCCAAGTTTTCAGACATAAAACTCTTCCGTTTAGAATTGCAGGCAGCTCTAATCTGCAGTGTCTGTGAAGCTGAAAACTTTTTCATCTGCCCAGTGCACAAATGGACCGTGACTGATAAGAGTGTTTCAGTACTACTCCTGTTAAACTTCACAGACTTGAGACTATTAGAATGTAAACCAAAATCCTCTCCCTTTGTTTTTTCAAAAGCATCCAAATAAAGAAGTCGCTTTGTAGCATTGCCTTTGATATTCCATAGAACTCCCTTTAGAACTGCAGTTCACAGTGGACCTTTAATTTCTGTTAGATAGGAAAAATCAAACTAGTGCTGAAATCTAGACCACAAATACGTTAAAAAATCTCTCCTTTCTGCCTTCTTTTTATCTTTTTACATTCTTACAGAGCTGCTGTTAGTTCAATTGCATGTGTCTGTCTCTGAAACAGTAATGGATGATGTCTTCATAGTGCACAGTGTGACTGGAAATGGTATTCCCAGATTGCTGACAGAAATTCAGGAAAAAAAAAGGGGGGGGTAGAAAAATGGTGAGGTTTATCTCAAATAACTTTAAACATATGAAAAATAGATTTCTGGTCTAAATAAGCTATACTCCCTCAATATTCAGGAGAGAGAAGGGGATTTCTAGGGGATTATTTATCCTGCTTATTTCAAGAGGTATCATTCGTCTTGTGGAGGAAGCCTAGACAACTCAGACACTCAGATTTCAGAGAGTGATGTAAGAATCCGAGTGAACTGAACAATCAAAGCAGGGTCTCCAGAATTGTAGTCCAGTGATAAAGCTGTGTAATTCCCATAGTATCATCTTGCATTCCACTACACACCTTTAGCAAGAAATCATAGTCACCACTTCTCTGAGAATAACTTATTCTGCAACTGTAGGAGAAGAATATCTAAATTATGTGGGGGTATTTACCAAGTCAGGGCTGTGTATATTCCAGCTGCTCTTCCAAGCCCTCCGTTTCCGCGTTGAAAGAAGAGCTTGCACACCTCTGCCAAGCATTCTCATTCATTTAGCATTTGGAGATGTTTTATTGGCTGCATTTTCCTATGCTTTTTGAATCTTTCTTCATTAGCAGCCTCTAGCACCTGACAGCTAATTTGCCTGCCTACAGCTTCCTTTATTAACACTACCTTTAGGCTGAGCACAGAGAAAGAAATGGATGTGGTGCCATTTAATGGAGTATCTGTTCCTCATCTGTTTCCAGGCTGTTGTGCCCTTCCCACCTTTTTCCTATGCCAGTACTGGGAGGAGGGGGAGCTGCTTACACGAGTGTGGACATTTCTATTGCATATTGCACAGATGTTTGTCCTAAACCAGGCTGTGCTGCTTGTTATTCAAAAAGATTACTTCTACAGATGTTCTATCACTATGCCCTCCTGTCTTTTACTCCGTCCCTCTCTCGTACATGAACAGATTGCAGTGATTTTTTCCTTTTCCCCCTCCAGAGAACTAAATCCCAAGCCAGCCCTCTAGATTTTCTTTGCTTATTCCTAAGCAGCAGTTCATTCAGGCATATGGCTTTTTCTCCTTCCTCACCATTTGGACAGATGTTTTTTCTTGACTAAGTACACTCTTAATCCACGAGCGAAATGAGAAAACTTGCATGACTTATTTAAGGGAAAAGAAAAAGCTTATATTTTTTTGTCTCTGATGCAGACTGCTTTTCAGTTTCATGTTTCCTTAATGCCATGGCTTTCATGTCTGGATCAGTTAGTATAGCAAGAGCAGAAAGTTTATTCTGATTACCCTTGAATCCCAGTGTAGTAGGGTGCTGTGAAAGCAGCAAGAAAGATTTCCCTCTGCCTGAAATAGCTTCTACATGTGAAAGGATGTCAGGCAAGTGCAACAACCAGATAAGAGGATTCAAGGAGACTTTTGTGCTCCACCTGTTAGCAGTGGTCAGGGCACATCCATTGCCTAATTATAGTAATTGGTTTATCGGTGAATGTTTGAGAGTGAAGAAGTTATTAGTAATAAGTGTCTCATTAACAGCAGGCAGAAAATGATGAAGGTATATTTAAACACTCATACTAAAACCTTTGAAATTATACCTTGGCCATTTTAAGGTCAGCATTAGCTGTAGTTTTTCAAGAATTCAGATTCTGGTATACTCCTCTATTGTGGGGAGAGAAATGTTAATATATTCCCTGCTTTTGTGAAAATATTCTTTCTTACAAGTATGTGATTTTTATTTGCTCTTAAGGTCTTTTTGTAACAGCTCTTTTTCAAACTGGAGGTGCCCTGAGAAAGCTTGTGCATGTACATGATGCCCACAGGCAAACATGGGAAAGCTTCACTAGCCAGCAGCAAGCTGTGAGCTGAGTGTTCATGCACATGTGCAGAGCTTTTTATTTGGCATCATCTGTCTCTGTTACAGACTTATAAATGAATGAAAAAGTCTATCTCTAAACCCATGCTCTTTGCTACTTGCTATAGCTTTTCCTAACTTAATGATTACAACCAAGATTTTAATATGATACCCTTGTCTTTCTCACTGTAAGCATCCCACACATGTTCACACCTCCCACTGTAACAGCTGAAGGAGCAAGAATGAGCACAGCCCCAGTGTAAGCAGAATCAAAGAGATTTATTCCAGGGTTATACAGTTTTTGACGTAAGAAACTTTTCTTGTGACAATGGGCTGTTGGCTAATATTCAAGGTGATCTTCCCTGAGCCTCATTAAGCTGTCTTCAGTAGTTAGGCTTAAAATGGGAGGCTGGTGGCTTCCTAGCTGTCTGAAAGAAGAAAGGATGAGATTCATCTCTGCTTGCAGTTATTTTATGGCTGAGTAAAGTGCCCTGACTGATATTCAGAGTGACGGAATACAGAGTGAAGAATGCTGGCTCCAGTGAAGTCTACACAAGAGATATAAACTCTGCTGAATTAGCTCTTCAAATATTTTGAAACCCTGCTGCATTAATAAGCTTATTTTTCAGCATGACCCTGAGCAGACCCAAAAGGCTATCGGTGTGGTTGAGGCACCCAGTACAAGGGGTGGAAAGTTAAACTTTTTCTGGGTACTAGAAACAACAGGGCTGCTGCTGTGACCTTCAAACCTGGCTACAAGTAAGAGCTATAGCCTATAATGAGATCTCATTTTATGCGCCGGGCAAGAGGAAAAGCTTGTGTAGGGAAAACTTAAGTGATCTATGGGATTCACACCACTTGGGAAGTCTGAAGGATAAACCCTTAGAATTGTGATTTTTTTCTGTCTTTGCTTCTGAAAAGCATCTAGAAGAGTCAGAGTCAAGAAGCATTGGCATTAGTCAGTGTTGCCAAATCCCAAGCATTGCCAGATTCTCTTCACTCCTTTAAATAGCTGAGACAATGGAGCTGGAGGAAATGCATGTCCCAAGATGTTAAAAGCCTCCTTTTCAGGCATTATATGCAGTGTGTTTCAGACACAGGGTTCCAAGAATAGGGTAGAAGAATGAATACACAGGGAGAGTAGGGGGGCAGCGTGCTGGCCCTGGGCCTGAAGCAAGGAAACAGCACACAGAATAAACCCCACAGATGAACTGAAGTCAGTTTCCCTTGTATTTGGTGCTGCCTCGGTGCTGGAGGAGAGGGGGTTGTTTTCAAATATGCCTACTCTCATTCTCAAACTTGACAATGAATCTCCCCATTGGCCTTCCTGGAGCCGGAGCATAAAACTGCCAGGTTGGAGCTTTGGGCCAAAGGAGATTCTTTCAGCTTTTAGTTTGAATATCTGAAGTCAGATTAGTGGTTTAAGCTCCCTGTGTTTTCTGGAATTCAGCTTCTCTGTTTTTACGTTTTGTAGCATGTACTGAAAGCACCAAGAACTGCAAATAATTAAATAGCCTGGTGCAGGCATCTATCTCACAGAATCATAGAATAGAATCGTAGAATAGTTCGGGTTGGAGAGGACCTTAAGCTCATCCAGTTCTAACCCCCCTGCCATAGGCAGGGACGCCTCCCACTAAACCATGTCACCCAAGGCTCTGTCCAACCCGGCCTTGAGCACCACCAGGGATGGAGCATTCACAACTTCCCTGGGCAACCCATTC
>JANRGW010043783.1:0-49728 GCA_024733675.1 Psilopsiagon aymara | reverse complement strand
TATGAGGAAGAAATTCTTTACTGTGAGGGTGGTGAGGCACTGGAATGGGTTGCCCAGGGAAGTCGTGAATGCTCCATTGCTGGCAGTATTCAGGGCCAGGTTGGACAGAGCCTTGGGTGACATGGTTTAGTGGGAGGTGTCCCTTCCCATGCAGCGGGGTTGGAATTAGGTGATCTTAAGGTCCTTTCCAATCCTAACTATTCTATGAGTTTGTGATTCTACTTGAACGGCCTTCAAAATGTGCATACAGACAGATTTTTCCCTCAGTTTCTTTTGGCTAAATTAGTCATATTGACAAAAGGAGTCCTGTAACTGCACCACATTTTGGCAAGGAGAGATACCACCAAGGATTTTGACTGTGATTCTCCTCTGAAGTTCATTGCAGGACTGGGGGCTAAACCTGCTTGCTTGTTTTAGTAGCTGTGCTGTAATCAGTGTATGCTTGTGGTATGGTATTTAAGGTGATGAGTAGGGGAGGGATGTGAAATAGATACTGATGGGTAATGCCTTGGGTGACATGGTCTAGTGTGAGATATCCCTGTTCATGGCAGGGAGGTTGGAACTAGATGATCTTAAGGTTCTTTCCAACCCTAACTATTGTATGATTCTATGATAAGCATATCTTTGTTTACTTTTAATTGTGTGAAGGTTCAGGCTGAAACGTAAGCCAATGACTTTGATGGAGCCAGGATTTCACCCCACAGTGTTGCCAACTCTTTGATCTTGCTGTGCACATTCCAAAATCTGGAGGGTTGTCTTCTTCAAGTCCTCATTCTTGAAATCCAGGGAATAGAGTACAAACTCCTTTCTCTGTATTTTGTAATACATATTTCTAGCCTGCAGAACTGCAAAAGGAAGTTTAAAATCATGGCCCTAGGTTATCTGCAAAGCAGAAGGCAAATAATCTCTAAATATTATCATTTCCTTCTTTAAAATCTCATTAATTCTTTGGGAGACTGGACCCGTGATGTTTTAACCCTTAGGGTTGGCAATAAACAATGCAGATGCTATATGCCCAGTGTCCATTGTTTGCTGTGGTTTTGTGATTGTGACAGTGTCCTCAGCTGACCTGGGTTGTGTACCTCTGTATCCTGTAACTTAAGGTTTCTATTAACCACTCCTTTTTGAGATAGCCAGTGTGACATGTCTGTAGCAAACCCTTCCCTATACAAAAGAAACAGCCCTTGGACTTAGAGGGTGCCTGGGGGATATAGATGGCAAGGGCTGGGGATCTCTGGATTTTGAGGAGACAACATCCCCACTGCTATGTTTTGTGAGGGAAAATTTATTACAAAGGCTTGTGTAAGGTTTACAGTCTAAGTGTGTGTTGAAGAGAAAAAGCGATGTTCTCTGATTTGTGCCTGGAAAGTAAAGATAGGGCTTCCTGCAGGTGAGCTGCTTGCCTAGCCCACTATACCATCCAAGGTGGAAAATCACCTCAGATTCCAGTCTGACTGGGGTCTGGTGTGTCACGCTCCGCACATGCCTTTGCCTCTCCATTAACCAGAAAAAGAGTCATAGGTGGTTATTTCAGATGATGGTTTCTGATACCTAAAGTTCCATGAGATGAAACTCACCAAAACTGCCAGAGGCTGGAAAACGGAGGGAGAAGTCCCAGGGACCAGCGTGGTGTCTCTATCATAGAACTAGCCCTGGTCTATCAGTCATGTTTTAATGGGGACCTGGTGTGTGTTTACCATGGTAGTGGTCCTGGGATGGTGTGCTTGGCTCTTTCATATTTTCAAATGCTAAACTTCTGTCTTTCAAGAGAAGTCTATACCAACCACTTGTTTATTTTGTAACTAGATGCCTAACATTTAGAGTTCCTGCACTTGTCTTAGTCACCAAAGAAATAGTGACCTGATTCCAGGGCTGCCAAAGTCTGATGGATTTTTGTTGTGACTCATAAATTCTAGCTTCACTATGCATGTTTCCAATGAATTTGCAAAGGTCTTTGTTCTCCAGTTACCAGATTGGGCCAGGCTGGATGAAATAGAATGGAGGGCCAGACTGTACTGAAATGTGCTTTGGAAGTACTTCTAGGAGATGAGCTTGGTTGCGTGAGGTGCCATAAACAGAAGGGCAATGGAGAGCCTATTCCCCAGCCATCCCAGTCTCAGGGTATGGAGATAAGCTTCAGGAAGCTTAATGGGCTATGGACTGCAGGATAGTCACCACGATGAAGAGAGGCTGCTTCTCTTTTATCCAGTCATGATGGACTAAAGCCATTTACAGATATGCTTTAACATATCTGAAAGGCTAGTAGCATTCCAGTACCACTAACTTCTCTGAGGATAAGGTCCCTCTAGAAAAGTAGGTTTCAACACAGCACTCATGTGCTTGCAGGAACGTGCTGGTGCTTCTGGGGATCCTCATCAGGCTACTAAGGGTGTATCTAGTTGTATTTAGCTTGATCTAGTGATCAAGCCTCCCCTCTTGAGGTGAGGCTTCTGGTTGTGCCCATTCACTGGTTCATCCTGGCTGGGGCACAAGTGTGGTTTTGGATGGCCTGTCCAGGAGGTGCTCTGCCAGTGCACAACTGGCACACTTCACCTACGGACAGGCCGTAGGACCAGGCTGTGGCTAGCCAGAAATAACATCCTTCACATGTACGTGGTCTGCATGTTGGGTCCTGTATACTCACTGCTTCACTCTGCAGCTTGTCTGTGCTGTGCTGCCCTGCTCTCTGATGCACACTGCCCAAGGGAACTGGAATGTGGTCAGTAAGCTTGAAATCACGAGGTAGCGGTCTCTCCCTCCCTGGGAAAAGCTTAGAGAAAGCTGAAAGCTCTGTGTGGGTTCTAGAACATTTGCCATGAGCAAGGGGTGTACTGTTTTCAGACTAGTGCTCATCTTAGAAAACTGCACAGTTCCCTGCTTGAACATATGTCTGCATTGCTGGCTGCCTGCCCTTCCCAGGTGTGCTGCTGCATGTGTGAAGGCTGAACTGGCCCCACGGTGTAAATCACGTTCTGAGCTGAAGTGCTTCAGCATTAAGCAGCTGCGTATCTGGGTGTTGGCTTCTTCTTGGATGTGTGCAGGCTTCTCTGTTGAGTGTATGCGTATACACGTGGATTTATGAATTTGTTTACACACTGCACAGATCCTTGTGTTGAATATAGGTGAGTTAAGGAGTAGAGGCTCTTTCCTGGGAGTGGCTCACAGGCACGAGTTTCAAATGCAGTCATTAATTTTGAGGAATTAGAGCCTGAAAAGAAGTCAGTGTGGCACAGCTCTGTGATGTTCCTATTTTTAATTGGATTTTGAAGCTCATAATTAATTTGTTAAAAAGGGGAGATCCTGGCCCTGTATGAGTGAGTGGGAGTTTTGCCATTGCCTTCAGCAGAGGAGGATTTCACCATCTATCCTTTTATTAATCTTCTGCAACAACAGAAGAGCACTCTGGCAAGGAGTGCCAGATGGAAAGGATCCTTCCCATTTCTTCTCGCTGCCGTTGCCAGTAGTGAGATAGGAGGACCCTCCCCCTCTTCTCCATTCACATGCTTCCTACATATGCACATCTCAGCAAGATACGCTTTCATTCCTTCTTCGGGTAAGGTGAAGGCAGCTGTTAAAGAAGCAGTTTGTTCTTGGTCTTAACATGCAGAGGTATGGAGGTCTCCTGCCTCTCATGTTTTTGAGTAGCTGTAGAAAGGCAGGAAATCTAACCTCTTTGAGGTCTCTGGGTCAAGGAGCTGTCTGACATGGCTTTAAAGGTCACTGTGCTCCTTTGCATTTATCTTGTGCTTCGCAGAGCACTGTGTGCCAGCATGCTGCCTGGGGCTCAGGGAGGCACAATCTGACATTTTGTGGAATAGTGCTTGGGTTACAGAGGAAAAACATCTGAAAGCAAAACTCAGCTCAGAGCTGTGCAAGGCCAGACCAGGAACACTTGAAGAAGGAGCCCCTGCAGCAAGTAACAAAGATATGTGGCATCCCATGGGTTTACCAGTAATCATGCTTGGCATTTCTGTCTCTTGTAACCTATATATAACACTGTACATTTTCAGAGCTCTTGGCAAATGTTAACAAGCCAAACTCCACTTCAGTCCTGATAGCCTAATAGTTTCATAGAAAGCCCAGGATGTTTTCCCTTCACCTTTCTGCTCTGTAGGTGTCTGTATCCTTCAGCCAGGCTGTACCCACCAGATTAAGCTGAGCAGTCCTCTTCTGGATCTGCTTTGCAGCAAAGGCAGTTTGTCTGCCTTCTGTCTGCACTCGAAGGTAGGCACTAGAGAGCGTCAGAGAACCAAGGAAGCTCAGCTGAGGCTTGTTTACTGGCAGCTTTTAAGAATAATGCATGAACTGCTCAGACAAAACCGGAGTGCTGTCATAGACATGGCCCGGACGGGGGAAATCCCTTTGCTCTGCAAAGCCGAGAGCAGATGCAGCATGCCAGGTAGGATGTCAGGCTAGGGGGGGAGAGTGCTGCAACTTCAGCTCCCATGTGGGGCCAGCACTGATGACAGTGTTTGAATTTCAGTTGAGTAAGCCCAGAAACAAGGCACCAGCACTTGGCACACTCACAGGCTGTTTCTTACCCCCCTTCCCCTATTTTTCCTGAAGAAATCCTATTAAATGAAAAAAAAGAGCAAAAGGCAAGTGTGCAGAGATGACCAGGCAGGCACGGTCTAAGTGGGGGGGTGTTATTGCTGGTGCAGTCCATTGTCCTGTTGGGCATTTTCCCATGAAGGACTGTGGCACGCAGGAGACATCCAGGCTGTCCTTTCTGCATGCAGGGGCTGAGGGACAAAAGGGTATTTCGGTGAAATCTTGCCAGCTGCTGCCCCCACTTCATTGCTTCACCCCAGTGAATCCGTTGATTGAGCTACTGAGCCAGAGAAACTTCTCAGAGGGCAGTAAAATGGCTCAGCACCAGTTAACGCCTCAGCCCACTCTCTGTTCTCTCTGGGGTGCGTGACCGCTGTGCAGCAGAGCTACTTTGCAATAAGAAGTCTGCAGGAACTCACCACAGAACAGCTGTTTAAAAATGTATTTTCATGCCATTCTCTTGCCCTTTTCACTTTTCCTGCTCTTTTGGCCTCTCCAATTTGTCACCTTGAAATATATAAATCTCCCATAATCAGATCTCGCTCCTTTACTTGCTGAATGTAGAAATCTGCGTCTCTGCACTGAGAAATTTGTCTACTGGAGCCAAGTGATTATTTCATGTGACTGGCATAGAGAGGTCATACGGACCGTGACTTCAGTTTGGCCAGTAGTGGATTTTTTAAGATCTCCTCCTTAGCAATTTTAAGAACAAATAAAGAAGTAGTAAGCTCTTTTCTGTTTATAATTCCTAGCTCAGAAGCTTGGTGTGAAAGTGATGTCTTGTCTGCATTTTATTTCAACTCACTCCTCTTCTGTTGCACCCATACGGTGCTGACTGCGTGGGGAATAGTGACATGGAGTTTATAGAGGAGGAGATACTCAGGAACATTTGTTCTGGGGGGAGATGATAAATTTGCATGCACATGAATACATGTGCACTGAATAAGAAAAGGGGGCACAAAACCTTGGAATTCAGAAGGTGCTAATCCTTGGAATTCAGAAGGTGGAAATTAGAAGGGGCTAATGTTACACCAGGGCAGACTTTGACCCACAGAGACTGGTTATCGCTTGAAGATATGCAGATATGAACACAGCAGACCAGAATCTCTCCTGTCTTATTGCTGCTCTGTTTCACTGCTTTCAGTGGTATGGTTAATATGCTGGGACAGAAGAAGGTGTAGTGCACAAAGCCTGAAGGACCAGATGATTTAAGGGAGAAAATGTTTCTCCTCTCGCACTCACTGTCCTCACAAGTAAAGTGTTGAACCAAGGAACAATTTTTGTTGTCAGAAGCAACCAAACAAGGTGCAGTTCCAGGGGGCAGTGGGCATGAAAGCTTGAGGGAAACAGATGTTAGCCTGGATATGGTGCAAAGGGTGAATAGCAGCTGGGGTAAAGCATGTGATGTGCTTGTGGTGGTTGCTGGAGTGGTGCACACATGCACTGTGGTCAGGTGTCAGTACAGCCACTCACAGGTGCCACAGTAATTCATTGGCAAAGGTAAAGTGAGCTGAAATGCTGGCTGAAAATCAAGCTCGAGCCACACAGCAGCACAGGCATTTGGGGACATTCTTTTTGAAGTGTAAATGACTGGTTTTGTTAGAAAGGGGATTTAAGATCGCACAATAATTTTAGCAGTAGTAAAATTTGGGCTGGATCCATCCTCAGTATAATGCATCGCAAGTCCTAAGTTGTTTCCATCCCACATTGGCCACGAATTGTGTGACAGGCTTAGCTGGTTGAGTGGGACAGAGAAGGTGGGAGGACACAGGGCTTGCAAGTTGAGTGCTCAGTAATCCTGCTGCCACGTTGACTGTTCTCTCCTCCCCTCTGCAGGTGAGAAGCCTTACAAGTGCTCGTGGGAAGGGTGCGAGTGGCGTTTTGCACGGAGCGACGAGCTCACAAGGCATTACAGAAAGCACACGGGTGCAAAGCCCTTTAAATGCAACCATTGTGACAGGTAATACAGCCTCCTAACTTTCCTAATGTTCAAGCAACATGTGGGCTTTGTGAATGGCACAGAGCCCCCAACCCCTGAGACAAGAGACCTGGCTCTGAGCAGGGGAGCCCCTTCTGGCCTCCTGTCCCACTGCCTTGATTCCCAAGTCAAGGAGGGGCCCTCTACTCTTCTGCTGTCATCTCTGCCTAAGTGGCCAGGCCGGCTGGCAGAGGGGGAATACTTCCTAGGCAACCTAAGCTGTTTCCTTACCACAGCACCGAGAAAGATGTGGGACCAGGTGTAGGTCTTGACTGAAACCTCCTGGTTTCTCTTAAAGCAGAGAAGACTTCCAGAGGGCCCTAGACCATTTCAGTGATGGACCTCTAAATAAAGCATCTCGACAGTTTACCATTTCCTGGTCCTATGAGCCTGGTGCCCTCACAAAGGCAGAGCTCCTTCTGTTTGCTCCAAGGAGTACCCTAAGCACCATTGCTGGTTGCCTGCATTTTGTCAGAGTGGGCCTCACAAACACATGGGTGTACAACAGGGGAGATGGGAAGTGTGTGTGGCTTTTGTGCCACAAGTGCCCAAATCTGTTGGAAAAAAGCACTTAATTTCTGTATGATCATTGTCTTCTCTTTACCACTGAGTACAGGGCAACAAGCTTCCCCATGTTCAGCAGGAGAGTACCTATAGAAGGCAGGAAGGGGCATCGTTTTCAAAAGCACAGGAGTGATTTAGGTGCATCTTACAATTCAACTTCATGGGGTTGTTTTGTGTAGAATCAGTGATCTCTGCATATTCCTACTCATTAGTGAATCTTTCCTTACAGTTTTAAATCTCACCCTTGCTTGACATCTGTTTGATGTGGGAAATACTCAGATACTCTGCACCTTCATTCTGTGTGGGCCCGGATTTAAAGGCCTGACAGGTACCCAGAGACAGGGTTTCTCAAGAGCCTGTCATGCAGCAGTTCCCCTCTGGGCACTTAAAAACGAGGGCCCAGTTTTGCCTGGTGAGCTGAGCACCCAGCAGCTCCCAGTGGGAACCATGGCTGCTGCCCCTCACTGCAGATTCCTTTTTACAGCCCCCACTGCTTCAGCTGCTTGTACAAATGAAGAGGTCATTGAAAAACCTGGTCATCCTTGCTCGGTGCTGAGTGGTTTTGAAAGCTGCGTTCTTTGAATTTAGAAACAAAACCAAAAGAAAAACCTTCCTCCCTATCCCCAATCCAAATTGATAAGAAATTAGGGTGGAGCAAAGGCAATTACCCCTGTAATGACTCTTGACAGCACTGACAGGATCGAACAATGAGCCCTTTTCCCCCTCGCCCCCCCCCCCCCCAGCTGGAGATTGGCAGTGCCCTGGGTGAAACCTGGATCCACTATTGAGTAATCAAATAATGTGCTTGCATCCGAACATGTTATCCAGCTAATCCTATTTATATATATTTTTAAAAGAGGCTTAAGAAAATTACCCATCATTTTAATGCAGGACTAAGGTTCTCTGTGCTGATAAGGAAACATTTTGTAATACAATAAAGGTTCTAGGAAGCCTCTGGGTACACCAGACCAGCAGAGAACATGCGTGGAGAGAGGATGTGTGAGACATAAACAAGGGACCCCATCCTTTTATGGGAAGGAAATTCGATCATTTTCACATCCTGCCTTTCCAGGAGCTTCATCTCCATAAGTGCTCTCCTGCCCTTGTTTCCCTTCTTCCCATTCCCCTTCCCCCACAGAGGGCTTCCTCTTGGATTATCTTTTGTTTTATCCCTGGATTATCTTTTGTTTGCTCAGAATGAGGGACAGAATAAGCCACGTGGGGACCTCTGGAGTTCTGCTTTTGTATAAGCACCTCTCTGTGCAGGAGAATAGTTACCTTCTCTGTTTTAAATTTAAGGCATTGTTTTTTTCTTTTCTTTCCTCTAAAGAGCAAACTAACCATCCTGGCCCCACAGACACACAGATACGCACATACACACAAAACCCCAGGGTTTCTGTGGCAGGGCAGACAATATTTTTAGCAGAAATGAAAAGAAAGGCGTTCAGTGATTACAACTACTCAGTCTCTTTCAAACCTTTGTTAAGTATCCATGCTCCTCCCGTACGCAGGATTTTTCTTTGGGAGCCAACTCGGTCACTTCAGTCAAGAGATAACATCCTTGCAATCATCTAATATGTTTTCTGCTCTTCAGCTGAAACTGTAGATGCTGGAAAGTATTTATTAGTATGTTAAGAGTGCTGGGAATTGTGCACTGTTCAACTCCATGCACATACCATCTGTGTGTGGTGGCAGGAGACAGATTTGTCTTTACTCTCCCGGTCAGTTGGTGCAGGCATGTGACAGTGCCTGTTCTTCTTTGGGCCTGCTCTGCCATACCACTATTTTCCCTTCTTGTCTCATTCACAGACCTCTCTACTACTTCCTGTGACTGACTGTACCTTAAGCAAGCACTGAAACACGTGCCTAAGACTGTCCTTAGTTATTTAGGCAGACTTCTGATATTGAAGATGCTCCTTTTTGAGCTGGGGTTCCCAGCTGCAGAACATTTTCTCTTGTGTGTGAGCTGCCACCTTTTATTGCACACACCATTATTGACAGGAGTGGTCACTCTCTCAGACATCTGACTTGCTAAACTTTAGGAAGTCCTTTGGAGCTCTTTTAACAGCGCTGGCATAGCACAAAACACATGCCTGTTGTTCGGAGGTGAAGGCCATACCTTGGCAATCAGAGCATGAAAGCAAAGAAGGGGGAACATTGTGGACACGGTCTGGCTGCAGTTCCCTTCTCAAGCTGTTTTCAGATGTGTTTGTGTCTCTAACCTTCTAATTGATATCGGAAGGGTATTAATGTCCTCTGTGTACCAGTCAGTTTTCAAACAAAAGAGATAAGATGCGATTCTCTTCTCCTACTGTCCCAGCCCTATTCTAACATCATGCAACCCTCAGATCACATTGTTAGCAAACTACCACTGGTTTGAGTAGCACCACAGGTACTACAAATGGTGTGTGGCTTGGGCAGCAGGGGAAAAAAGAGAATCAGTTAAAAGTGGTGCAGAAAGCAGTGTTCAAGTCCGTACTGCCTTCCAGCGCCAGGGGTGTGCTGGTTATTAGCATTCCCCAGGAATTTTGCACTTCAGAAACAACAGCTAGGGTTATGTTCCTCACACAGTGCAAGCCCTCAGAACTCAAAGGGAAAGAGCATGACAGGGTAGTGGAAATTGCTTGTTCTACATAAATATGTGTTTAGGAGATAGGAGCTTAGTGCCAGGCTGTTGGGATATATATTCCTCTGTATATGTATGTGTACATGTAAACACGGTTTTGTTTTTGACAGCAAGGTAAGAGCACACTTAGCTGGAATGAACTCATCTCACAGTGGAGAATCCACAGCTGGTAAGAGAGATGGCTGAGCAATATATTTACTTCTCAGTGTAGTTACCTTCCCTCTTTCTCCTGCAGAGGCTTCAGTGCCAAGCAGTGCTGTGTTGCTAAGGAGATAAAGCAAGAAGAGAAAGGAAGGAATCATGTTTGGGAGTAGGGAATTTACATATCGTGCATCACTGTATTGTTCTGAATTAGGGTATCTTACTCTAGTATAAACTCTCCTTGCCTGAAGAGCTGGACTGGGAGAGGGATGATAGTGAAGATTGTGATAGGCCCATGTAACACGGTCTGAAATTGGAAGAGGTGTAGAACCAGAGGTGCGGAGTGGGTTCGTCTCTCTCATGGTCAGGGCTGGAGAGCAGCAAGCTGGTGTTTCCTAGTTTGTGAAGAAAGGAGTTTCCCTTGACAGCTTATCTTATGGAGCCTCTTCCACTGCTGCCTCTGGTCCCAGAACTTAAAAAATGTGTCCAGTTACGAATAGCCTTTTTTGTTAGAGTGATTTAGGGACTGTTTTACCACTGAAAGTAAATACCCACATCCACTAGCCTTACCAAGAGATAGAAGTAACCAAATTAAACAGCAGGAGAATGTGAAAAATTAGTATTGTACCATTTTATTAGCTATAAACTAGCAAATATGGACCTATTTTATTAGCTGTAAACATATTCTAGGGCTGAAAAATATAGTAGGTGCCAAAACTGTGGTTACTGATGTGAAACAGTCTTGCTGTGCTGTGACTCAGCATTCTTTTTTCCTGAGTTGCATCTATGACAGAGACAATCGGAGAGGAAAAGCCATGCTTGGGTGGTGGTCTTATGACTAGTCCTAGACTGAAGTGCCAGCTGGTGCATGTATTTTTGGCAGCCACTCAAGCTGTTGTTTTGTTTTGGCAGCCCTTGTAGCCAGAGCATGCTGCTTTCTCAGTTTAGACTGACGAGAGGGATATTGGTCCAAGGGTGTATTTTGGCACCCTAGGGCTAGAAAATTCTAGCTGTGCTGAGCCTGCTGTCTTGAAAGCCAAGTGTCCATTGTCAGATTCACATCTGTCTTGCTGTGCTTCATGCAGGAGCTTGCAGGAATGCAGCCTCCATGGTATTTTGAAGGCTTTCTTGTTAATTGTCATCGCTCTGAAGGTATTAACCCCTTTGTAAGCCACCACAAATCAGTAGAGAACAGCTGACTTGAGCGGAGCTATGCTCATCCGAATATGAATATCTGGCTTTTATTGCAAAAGTTGCCTTCTTGTGAGGCTTCTTTGTCTTAAAAATGTACCTCTTGATCACTCATCTCTCCGTGTAGATGTAGACAGATTGCCCATCAGGGCAGTACTGCCAGCAGGACAGAAAAAATCCCCTAACTATTTAAAATCTCTTCATTAATATAGTGCTTCTCTTTCTCACCATTTCTCTGCTTATGGATGTTTATTCTCTGCGTGTCTACCTTTGAATTGAGTGTTCTTTTTTATCTTTGGTATTTGGCTTTTTTTACCAAATAGTTAAATTAATTCTTTTACCTTCTTCTTCTTGAAAAATATGGAATAATACTCAACTAAAAACTGCTTTTCTGAAAGTACATTTAGTGCCCATATACGAGCTGTCCACATTCTTGTAATAAGCCATCTGGGTGTTCTTCAGGCCAGTGTTGGTGGCTCTTTTATACTCTATGGGGCAGTAAGTGAAAAGACATTAAAGGTAAGTCAGTTCTGGAAGGAGATTTTCTTGGTGCTCTCAGAGCCTACAAAACCAGTTTACTCCAAAGCCAAAGATACATGGGATTTTGTGTGATACTTAGAATAGATGTTTTTTGCTATTAGTAAGAATAAATAAGCCAGTGTCTTGTGGCTTAGGGTGGAAAGAAGACAAACCAGGATTTGCAAGGAACTTGTGAATCTTCCACTTTTTAGTGCTCAACTTGAAGTATATAGTACAAGTTTAATTTCTGGGAGTGTCTGAGTCCTGCTCTGAGAGGCAGGCTCTAGGTTAGGGTTTTGGGGTAGGCAGCCAGAACTGCTTCCCACTTGTCTTGTGGTTTGCTCTTTGGTGCCATCCATAATGACACTGTGATGGTGGTTGTGACATGGGTTGGTGCTTTCAATCCCTTTCTAATGGGTATAAAAGTTTAAAAAGTATTCTTGCTTACAGGCAGTCTAGATAAAATAGAGCATATATTGGATGTCAGGGAAGAAGAGCTCTTGTCTTCCTGAGGACATATTCCCCTGATCACTGTGACAATATCTTGGTGGTGTGAAGTGCCTGGATGTGGGCTGCTGTTCCTGCTGCTATGAGTGCCCTGCAGCATGTCTGTTACTAGGCAGCTGGTTTAGAATAGTAATTCTTGATTAACTCTTTCTGGGGTTGGGCTTCTCCAGGAGCAAGTGTGTTTTTTATTGAGTATCTTAACCCACTTCCAAAGTGGATTAAGTGATTTCAGTAGAAGACAAGCCTTTAGAGAGGGAGTTAATCAAGAATAAAGGCTTTGTTTCAGATTCATGCTCTACCTTATTCTCAATTAACTGCATGTTTAGACCAGCCCTAAATCTCAACTAGTTCTCTAGGGTTGCTGCTCTAAGTCTGTCTTATGAGCATCCACCTACCTGTTCTGAGTGTCAAAACATTACACTTTCGTATGAGATGGAGAAAAACAGCTTTGTGGGTAAAGAACAGAAGTTGAAAGCTGAACTCCTGGCTTTTGTTTTGTTTCGTTTTGCCACACTTCTTGTGTGATTTGCAATTTCCTTGCCTTCTCTGTCTTTCAATTTTCACTCTTACAAAATAGGCACAATACCTTATCTTCTGTCAACATCCTTCAAGGAGATAACATTCATCAGCAGTCATGTATTACCACCCTGATTCCCAGCAGAGAGAGAGAGTATGTAGCCTGTCAGATTATCATCCTCCAAACTCTGAACCAGCTTCCCTTTCAGTTTGGAGTTAGAAATGAGAATTCAGCTTTCAAATCTGGCTTCATGCTTCAATGCTTGTTGTAGGTGCTGGGCAATTGAGAAAGCTGGTGGTTTTATTTTAAACTGATCTTGCTGAGTGAAAACTGTGAACAAAACTGACCTGGTTTGTTTCTTTGGGTTTTATATGCACACACATGCTAATACTAAACATTTGATTTTGTACTGTGGATGAGTGCTCTTCCCTGATACTTGACTCAGTGAAAGCAGAGAGAGGGAGAGGAAAAGAGAAAGAAGAGGAGTAGTCTATTTAGCTACCAAAGAGCCGGGATAGTTGGCCATTTGTGGTCACAGAGGTCAATCACAGGGTTTGGTGGTGATCCATGGATAATCTGAAGAGTGCCTCTAAACTTGGTTACATATTTCCTCCTGTACATAATGAAGAAGGAACAGGAACCCTGTTTTCCCAAATCCTGTATTTATGTTGTTTCCCGCTTCCTTTATTTTGCAGGTGTTTTTCTAGGTCTGATCACCTTGCCCTCCACATGAAAAGACACATCTAAATTCCAAGTCAGCTTGGCACGGATGTCATCTGAGCTCAGTGTTGGGAGATGAAAGTGGGACTCAAGTTTCAACGCGCTGCCTTGCAGGAGATGAGAACTTGATCACGTGTAATCCTCTGTACAGAGACCACGCGCTCACACTGTCATGCACCCGATTATACTTCAGTACTTACATCAGTTCTTCATGCCTTGCCCCAGCTGGATGGGAGAAGATGCAGGCGAGGAAGTGGTATAGAGGTGAAGTCAATGAGGAGAAACAATTGCTTACAGTGCTTCGTCCCTTGGATGTGTCCTGGCTTTGCCAGTGGAAATCAAAGAACACAGAGGAGACTTCCCTGCAAGTGGACGGCAGTTGGAGGGGCTTATTTAACTTGCTTCTCAATGCAACTCTGTAGGAGAATATGTCGTCTTGAAGTTGCATATTTGTAGCACTAACTTTCTTTTTAAATAGATGGGGGGGAACAATGACCTAGAAAACCAAATCCCAGTTTGGTAGCCAAAATTAACCTCTTGGTTCATTTGTTCTTTGTCTGAGAATTCCTAATGTTCAATGCGTCAGACTTCTCACAGACACTTTGACCTGTCATGGTTTTGGTTCTTCTTCCTAGAACTGAGCTATTGAGATCCTTTTAAGTCAATACCAGTGGCCTTAATGGCAGTAGACTGTGGAGTGACACTTGTGACACAAATATCCTCTTTTTTGGCCTGAGTTTATGTAGACTTCACGGAGGACTATATTTTTGTTGGTTGTTTTTTGTTCTAATTTTTGTTTTGGCTATTGCACAACATATGCACTAGGGACTCTGGAAGCTGCTGCCATGATGGCTAAGTGGCCAAGGGATAAACCCCAGAGAAACAGCACCTAATGTCTCTGTAGGCCTCACCTTATTGCCATAGCTAGGACTTCTTGTTTCTTTGTTGAACAAAAAACTTTAAAAGCTTATTTGGAAGCTGAAATATATTTTGTCTTTTCTTCACAAACAAGTGATCTTCAGAACTCCTTGTCTCCACCTGGATATCCATCTGGGACTGGCCACACAGGCATGACTACAGGATTCCCCACATCATGTGAGCATGTTAGCCACAACCCACAGTGACTTAGCAATGAATTATGTTGCTTTTTCTTGCTGTTCTTCTATTAACCAATCTAAAACATTGGACTTTCGTTTGTGTAAAGAGTACCTGCCGACGTTTTAATTTAAAGCTAATGTTTGTTGAGCATCTTACACACAAAAAAAAACCAAGCCAAAAAACCTACTCCAGCCATTGAGTGGGAAATCGAGAACCTCTTCCAAGTACAATGGCTTCATTCAGCATTAGCCTTTTAAAGAAATTAACAAAGTCCTCCTTTTCCATTCATCAAGTTGATGCTGTAGTCCACTCCTATATGAGAAAGCGTAATAGTGTGAACGGTGAAGGAAGGGTTGGATTTTACACACAGCAGTGAGGCTTTCCAAATGATTGGTCTAAAGTATTACTAACTTAGAGGTCCATTTTGGCCTACTGTGTGAACCATCAAGAAGTGGAGGTCTCATGCTTACCCTTCAGTCCTATTGCTAATTTGATTTTGTTGGCTCAAAGAGGATTGAAGTCTTCATTGCAAAAGAAAAACAAAAAATGTATCTCACCATAACTTGCATTAAAAACTATTTGGCACTGGCCCTGACTCCAAAGACTGCATTTAGGACCATAAAAATGGCCTATGCAAGCAGGCAGGTGGTCATTTGGTTGTATATTTTGTATATTCTGGGACCCATCCCTGCAAGATGTGTCTAGAAATGAAACAAAATGGCGCGTGGTCCACAAATGGTTGCTGCTCTTTTATGCTGTATTAGCCAACTGCCCTTCTTTGACTGTTTTGACGCATTGACTGTTAAATATTTCCCTTAATTTATGTTCGGGGAGGTAAAACTGTACTCTTAGGGGAGAAAAAAGAAGAAACAGGAAAATCAATAGATGTTTAAGAGCTGTCACCAGGATCCTTGGCACTTGACTTCTCAGTGTTTTCATAGAATCATAGAATCATAGAATGGTTTGGGTTGGAAGGGACCTTAAAGATCATCTACTTCCAACCATCCTGCCATGGGCAGGGACACCTCCACAAGACCAAAGCCCCACCTAACCTGGCCTTGAACACTTCCAGGGATGGGGCATCCACAACTTCTAGGAGCAACCTGTTCCAGTGTCTTACCACCCTCACAGTGCACTCTCACGCTTTGCAACCTTTGGTTCCAGTGAGAGACTGAATTTACTCGAAAGATGCTGGTTTTCTTCACAGTTTTCACAAAACACTGTGACTGTCACTTGAACACTTTGGGGACAGGGGGGAAATACGATGTCTGGCCCATATGGCATGAAATATGGACCAAAATCTAACCATCTTTTAGGGACAATGATGTAACATTCATGATAAGAGCATGAGAGAGAGAGAGAGAATGAAAGATAGAGAAGAAAGGAAGACAGAGAGAAAGAGAGAACAAAAATTGAGTTTATTCCAAAGATTTTAAACTAACTATACCTTTATGTGTATATATATATGCTTATATATATATGTATACATTTAAAAATTGCAGAGCACTGCTTGCTGACAATCTCGTATTTCTCTGTATTTGCATACTTTTTAATAGCCATTCCACCCAGCTGTTCCACTGGGACTGAGGCCCCTACAATCCAATTTGTGTTGGAAAAATAGAGCATCCTGCCAGATGTCTAATGGGAACTGAAACCTCAGCTGTGTGAAACTGTAGAGCATCCAGTCAGTGTATTAGATTAAAAAAAGGATAAGAGAATCCTACAGTTTCATTACTGTAGGGTCCTAAAGTGTGTTCTCTCAAACCCACCACTATGATAATCATTAGCTGTCAACCTGCATAAAGATCTTCCTTTGGCCTCTGAACACACCTGCCTTTAGACACGCTGTCAGTAGTCTACAAAGGTTAATTATTAAGTGACAGTTTAAGTACCAGACTGTATTTTAAACTATAAAAATCAAGCAAGACTCTTTATCTAGTTCCAGTTGTCATTTATGGTCTTGTTGACATCTTATTTAAATATGGCAGAACAAGGACCCCATGGAAAAAAACATGCTGAAATGTGTGATTATTTTGTTCTAGACGCAGACCTACAACTAAATTGTGGATCCAAATAGCCTAAAAGCATATCTAAAAGGGGAATAAGAGACTTAACCACATTTCAGATTTTTCAGGCTCGCTCTGTTGTAGGTCTTGAAATCCGATGCCAAATTTTGAGCTTTAGGAACATCTCTTCTGCTTGTAAAGGGAAATATTTTTCATATGTATACATGGTGTACTCAGCCAATCTCTAGACTTCAGGTTTTGGGTGCTCATGTGCAAGTGTCTTAGTCATTACTAAGATTTTGAAGTATACCTGGTATTTTGTAGAAGGAGTCTCCATTTTGGAAAGGCATAATTAGGATTCAACATCCCCGGATTCATTTTTTACAATGACAAGTTTTGTTTGTTCACAGATATTTTAAGATGTGCACCTCAAACTTGTGTCATCTGGTATAGCTAGAGTCTTTCTGAGCCTGTGTCTCCTTGCTAAAGTTGTCGTGTCTTGGTAAACTATGAGTAGAAACAGACTAATACTCTCTGTAAGGCTTCTTGGAAGCAAACCCAGAAACATGATTTGGTGACAGTTGAGGACTGAGTTATCCAGCTGTAGAAAGGAGAAGCTTTACCTTGTATCCTTCATGCTAGATTTATGCCTGTTTGCAAAAGAAGAAGCCATTATAAGAAAGATTGTGATTTTCAAGGCCATGGAACTTCAGGGTGAGAACAAATTGAGACAAAAGTCTCTGAAAATAGTGTACATAGAGGAAGCAACTAAAGTAAATGTGAGGTTTTGTGAGTAGATAAATAATACTTCGGAGCAGAGCAGTCAATGATAGAATCATGCAGGTGGGAGGGGGCCTCCAGAAACAGTCTTGGCCAACCTCCAGCTAGAGCTGATTGCTCAGGGCCATATGCAGCTGAGTTTTAAATATCCCCAAGGATGGAAATTGTACAACCTTTTTCTACAGGCTCGTCCAATATTTGATTACCTTCATGGTAAAATTAAAGAAAATAATCTAAATTCCATGTTTCAGGTAGGAATTTTTCCTGTTCCAACTTGGTTTCATTGCCTCGTCCACTGTGCACCTTCAAGAAGAGTCTGGCTTCTTCTCTGCACCCTCTGTTAGGTACCTGTAGGCAGCAATAAGATCTACCCTCACCTTTCTCTTCATAAGGTTGAACCATGTCTTTCAGCCTCTCTTCATCCATCACGTGTTCCAGAACATGATCTCCGTGGTGGCTGTCTGCTCGACTTTCTCCAATATGTCAGTAATTTTCTTGTAATGGGGAGACCAAAACCAGGCAGAATATTCCAGATCAAGATGTGCTTCATGTGTTACAATGTTGATATAATTTATTTTGGATTCTTCAGTTATCTAATTGAGACAAGTTATACTCTATGATAAGATTCTATTTTTAAATGGACTTAAGAAAAACTTCATTTAGGAAGCACCAGTATAAAGAGTTTTCTAATCAGATTTGCTGAATCTGTGTATAAAAATATGCTTGTAGAAATACACTTTCCATGCTGCCAGTTTGAGGCTTGGCAAGCAAAATTCTGTTTTTCCAATATAATCATTGCTGTTTTACCTTAAAAAAAATGTATTGTTTCACTCGTATTATATCTAATACGAAGACAAATTATGCTGTATTTTAGTCACTTTTTAGACCTAAACAACACTTTGGTGCATCTTTGTTCTGTTCATTTTTCCTTTTAGGAGGTAAAGAGCAATCTAAACTGTCACGTGTATTTTATAAAGATTAGTCTAACAGAAAAGAGCATTCCAGAGTCTGGAATATTTTTCGTTATCCCAGAGTTGTGCTTTTTCAGAACAGTAGCCAGTCCTCAGTCTTGAAAATTACATTAGCTAGATAAATTGGCAAAAGAGGAAGAGAAAGGATGAACTGAAATCCTAGATTCTTTTAGTGTTTTGGACAAGGCTCTGAGCAGTTTGATCTAACTAAACTGTTTTTATACAGAGGGTTGAATTAGGTGACTTCCAGAGGTACCTCTTCCAACATTGATTTCTCTGTGTTTCTATGATTCAGTTCAGAGTTCTCAGTGACTGAATGTGTACTGGTTCTAGTTTTTCCCAGTTTTGTGCTGGTGGATCAGACTGTAGGACAGATCTTCAGGGTTTTTCACAAACTCTCATCCTCATTAAACTTTATAAGGCTTCTTCATGAGGAAGACTTAGAGAGGAAGAAATCTTTAAAGAAAACCCAGAACCCTTAGCAAACCAGTTTGAAGCAATATTATACCATGAGATGTGTCACAGCTGCAGGGACCAACCAGAAAGTATGGAAAAAGTTTGCTGGTGTAGACACGCATGTGATGTCTCAAAGATGGTTTCCAGGACCTGAAATCTAAGCCAATATGTATTTCTACAAAAGTTAACTTTTAAAATTTTAATATTATTATTCTTAGTTTCCTCAGACTTTTTGGAATTGGGTTTACACGTGTGTTGGGGTTTTTTTTAGGCTAGCACATTTTCACTTAATATGTGGAAAGAACTGACCAAACACAGATGGGGAAGAAGAACCTGAAGCCCGGAGGAGCCCCCAGGTCCTCGCTTCTGGAACTGTTCTAACTTTAGGAGTAAAAAAATAACTACTCACCAGGGTGTATGGCTAAAATGGAGCTGATCCATATGATAGTTGCAATGATGGAGTGTATCTGATCTGTGACCTTCCTGATACCTACAGAATCAGGCTTATTCTCTTGTTTTTACCTGGCCCTAGACAATTTGGGCTTCTTAGCTGTCTCGAACATACATAGTGTATTTATCTGCATATGAAGGAGGTCGTAATTGGTGCTTATGACAAAACTGATGAAAATCCAACTTGCTTAAGTGTTTCCTTTTCTCTGCCTGTTCCCTTAATGTATGTCAAAATCTTTAAATTAAAAAAAAAAAAAAAACACAAAACAAAAAAAAAAAAAAAAAAAGGAGGAAGATTTTGTAAATAATTTAATGTTACTAGGCCAGCACCCAGTGGATCAAGGGCTTTTATTCTTGATTTCATTCAGGACATGGCACATCCTATCATTCCATCCAGTAAGACTGTTTTTAAGCTTTCATATCTTGGGTGACACCTCTAGCCCAACACTCTTTGAAAGTACTTTTTGCTGGTTTCAGGTAGAATTGCACTTGCAAAGATCCCCACATACAAAAAAATAATAAACAATGTGTGATAATAGCTCTGTTTAACTCTGTATTGAAACATTTTAAGTATTTCCTCACAAGATACTTCAACTGCTCATTGACAAGCCTTGCCTGACTTTCACTAGCATTAAATCTACGTCTTCTTGAAGGATCATTTCCAGACCAAGCTTTGGATGTTCTTCATTCTGTCACTTTTCTGTCTCCTTTCATTAGTAGTTTAGGGATGACTACTGCAGTCTTTCTCCTCCACAGCTCTACATTGGCTTCAGTGGCAAGATTTAGCACTGTAAGATCTGTAGGATCTGGCCCACCAGGTACTAAGATCTGTCTCATAAAGCTGAGACTTTCCTCTTCCCTTAGAGGAAAAAGTCCAAAACATACTCATCTATATAAGTTATATATATAATGATATAATTATATATATGAATTATATTCATAAAAATGTGGAGATGGGAGGTAGGCTGCCTTTATCACCTCAAGAATGGGTTTCCCTACCTGAAAACTTTCAAACGCAGGTGTCGTTTTTCAAACAGGGTTTTATAGTTTTCCTTAATGCTTGTTTATGGCATTTTTGGTGTAATAATTGAAGTTGGAACTCTTTGCGATTTTCAAAATGAAAGCTTTGATGGTTTTTTTTAAGTGCTTTGATCCTAACTTCTGTATACTGCCAGAAAACAGGTTCTGCACCCTGTCTCTGTGTGGGTGTGGATGTACAACAGTGTACTATATGTACCTACACAGAAAAAGAAAACGAGCTACTGACTTACAGTTTGTAGTAGCCAACCGTGCCTATTGCTTTGATTTGGGAGGGCACTTGCTGTTGCCACTGCATTTTAGTAATCATGTCAGCTTCTCTAGAAAAAATTTTCAACGATGCTGGGAAACATATGTTGCTGTGTACTGCAAATGAATAGGCTGCAAATTTGGGGTTGGGAGGGGAGGTGGAAAGGGAGGAGCATGAGGGCTTAGCATGTACACACTAAGTGAACTAGAATGGAGAGAAAGGTAACAAGTTTAGCCTTTTTTGTTAGGCTCTCGGGGAAATGAAAAGCTAACACAGTTCCTGGAAGGCCTGATGGCCGAAGGGCTGATCCTGATATTTTGCAACATACGTTTTTCCCATCGCTCTGTATTTTAAACCCCAGGCCTGTCAGATTCTGGAAGTAGATCAAAACACTGTTTTAAGCACTACTTTGCTACCAAGGCCATGTCTCTAGCAGGGAAGTTGCCCTAAGTTAAATTGCCAGTCAAGTTAAAATCACTTTGTAGCTGCACTTACTACTTAATTGCCTGAATTGACTTTGCTTTGGCATCCTATGCAGTTAAGCGGAAGTGTAAGAAATCCTTCAACCAGTTAAGATACCTCTGCAGGAAGGTTCTTGCACCAGTTTTAAGTACCTAAATCACAGTGCAGCTCTTCTCGTAGAAACAAGGCCTTATTTCAGCATGTCTGCTAATATAGTTGAAAAATAATAATGCAGGCTGAGATTTTCTTTCCTTGCTTTGCCAAGTGGCCTGATTTCTTTCTCGTCCTTTGGAACCGTTCTTGCTCTGTACTTACTCCACGTTTTTGTTTGGGGGATTTATTTCCTTTTGTTTAGCAGCAACACAAAAAAGTATGAATGCTCCCTATTTAAAAGAAAAAAAAAAATGAAACAACGTTGCTTGAAGGACTTTCATTTTGCACTATAATTTTTCTTTTACCAGATGTGTCTGACAAGTGCATTTTGGAGATGCCCTCGGTCACGTTCTCTCAGGCCTACTCTGGTATTTCTAATATATCACAGAAGTACCCAATCTTGTAGCCCTCAGTTCTGCCTTTTTTTGACATTTTATTTTTTTTAAGCTTTTTATATATATATATATAAATATATTACTTTGTCAGTTTTTTTGCTGTACAAAAAGTCTTAAGATTTAAAAATATTATTTGTATTATATGATGGTGGTATGTTAATGTTACAAAATTATTAATGAAGAAAAAATTTATTTTTGTTACTGGTCTGTTTCATAATTCTTTTTTAAATTGGTATATTGTAAGATATCTATGCAAAAATGTTATGTGACGCATTTTTATTTAAGAATGTAATATGTGTAATAAACAGTAGAATGTGTTTGGCCCGACAGTGTTTAGTGTGCCTTGTATATTATTTCTTTATGGAAACTTCTGTGAACAGGAGTTTGAATATCAGTTAGGGCTATGGTTCTGTAAGAAGTTATTGACATAAGTTCTGAGTATGCTTAACTTATCAGAATTACTTGGTTTGATTTAAATAATTTCCTGGTTTTAATGTATTTTATAACAGTTTGAGTGTTGCTTATATTCATGCCATATCACATGTTGCTTTTGGAAAAGAGGTCAGGAAGGACGTTCTTATTCTTCAAAGCTGACCACGTTTGGCTTGTAATGCTGCTTCTGTTGGAGTCGGTGACTTCTGTTACTTGACAGTTTACACTGGTTGAAGATTTCCACCAGTGGTGTTTTTGCAGAAGACACAGAGAGCACTTGCACTTCATTTTCCATGCCTAGCTTTAGAACACTGATCAGCCAGTGGTCAAAATAGAACTAGACTTTGAGGCTCCTGAGACTAGTATTATGCTCTAGTCCATGTATCAGGCTGTCTCACAGGAGTGCAGTGTTGTTCTCTCTCCCCTGCTTCTGTCATTTAGTCTCCTTCTTTAATGCCTGAAAAATTGTAAGCACAATTGAATGCCCCTGGATGCTCAAGTACTAAAAATGTATTTAGGCAGTAAAAACAGTTATTCTGGGCACAGTTACTTTATGGTGTCATTGCATAAAAGGAAATTACTTTTTCAAGTCAGGCTGGTATCCCTTTAGGTTTTTGCTGTATTGTGCTCACACTGCACAATCTCAATAAGCTTTGCATGTGAACATCCTATAGAGCTCATTGATGCCAACTTGCTAGGTTTTATTTCTGGCCTCACTTGCCCTGTTGGGAGATGTACTAGGACTGTTTGTGTCAGGCAGATGGAGGGTAGGATCACTCTGACCTCCTCATTTATATTCCCTCTGTAGCTAGTGAAGAGGGACACATCCAGAGGTGAGTCACTCCAGGGGAGGAGTTGAATGTAAAAGGAGCCGAGATGATGTCAAGCTTTCCTGGAAAGCTACATGGTAAGTTGGAAGATGAGATCCAGTGATACCCCTGGTAGCTCCGGTCACTCAGGTTGTACCAGGTATTTGATGATGGACATAATAGTGTCTGTGTGTATGTTAAAAAACAGCTCTTCAGCACTGGAAAAGGGCTCAGCACAGGTTAAAATTCTGTGCTTGTGTTCCAGATGGCCCAAAACTGCACAGTGCTCTGCTTCAGTGCGGCAATGACATCTTGGGGAATCTTGGTGTCACAGAGTGTGTGTGAGTGAGGCAGCCAGCTGTCAAAGAGTTTTTGGCATCCTACCACGAATTTCAAAAGCAAAAAAAAATTGTCCTTGTTGTATCTTGAGATACTGTATGATGTGGGTATGACACAGAATTCTTTCTGCAAATAGAATTCTGACTTTACAGCTTTCTTCTTGTAAAGACAAAGTCCAGGTTCCTTCACTTCCTCTCTTCCTAAAAAATTCTGGAAGCTTTTAGCGTCTCGCCTGCTTTGAGCATTCTGGCATTTATATGTCTGTATGTCTAGACAAAGATACTTCTACTGAAAATTAGTCCTCTGATCTCTACTTGTTCCGTGGACAGGGACACCTTCCACTAGACCAGGTTGTTCCAAGCCCTGTCCAGCCTGGCCTTGAACACTGCTGGGGCAACCTATTCCAGTGCCTCAGACCTTCACAGTGAAGAACAGTTTCATAATATCTAATCAAAATCTCTCCCCGTTAGCTTAAATCCATTCTCCCTTGCCCTGTCCCTGCATGCTCTTGTGAAAAGTCCCTCTCCAGATTTCCTGTAGGCCCCTTTTACATACTAGAAGGCTGCTCCAAGGTGTCCCTGAGACGGAGGCCCGAGGAAAAAGATGCTGTGAAAGAACTCCCCCCTGAAAATAAATGTTCAGTAATGCACAGTCACACACCCTCAGCAACTCCCGCTGTCAGCGTGTGGAGTTCTCTAAGGAAAGAAAAACGGTTTCAGGTTCATCGTCTGCTTGTGTTCTGGCTGATTGGTGTTCAGTGATGGAGAGGCAATAAAACTGAGCAAAATGAAGCTGTGCTGTACCCAATTAGTCTTGAGTTTAAAATTCCTCAGGGCTTTGGAGGCTCTCCCAATCTCCGTCAAATTTACCTCTCTCTGCTGGATTTCTGCTGGGCTTTTTGGGAGTGCAGATTGAACCAAAGGATTCCAGGCAGTTGGAACCTCAAATTTAACTTGAGCTCCCCAAATAATATGGAGTGTAGGGATTAGAAACCAGAGTCCCAGTCCAGGGAAACACCTTTCTGGTCTGAGGTTCCTATCCAATATTTCTGATTTACTGAGGTAACTGGAAGGCACGTTTCCCCTCAGGAACCAGTCTAGCTGGTGCTAGCAAACCTTGGACCAGTACTAATCCCATAAGTAAGGAGGAGTATGGTCAAGTGACACAATTTAGAAGTTCTTTTCTGATATTCAGGAAGGATCTTTGGGAAACAGGAGCTTTCCTAACCTTCAGCAAAACTCTCTTACCCTTTTGAGAGAAAGCCACAAAATAAACACAAATTCCTGGAATTCAGTGGTGAGAGCCTTGGCTTTCTGAGGTGAATATTTTGGTCCCTAAAACATACGTTTCTTTCCACCTCTTTCCTGAAATACAGTGGCTAGCTGATGGTGCAGGGAGAGCTGCTCCAAGGAAGGTAATTTGGCAGAGGAAGGAGGGCACAGCTCTGAATCAGAACAGTACCTAATGCCCTGGGAAACAGCGAGAGCTGCCCCGGTATAACCTAAATACAATTCATGAGCTGTGGCACAGAACGGAAGGTCTCTGCTACAGATCCATGTAAAACCATGTGAGTAGCTCCAAGGCATCCCCACAAACACCCTGAAATCCCAAGTAACTGTTACTGATCAACCTTAACGGTTCCCAATCTGCTTTTCTGATGCTGATCTTGCAAACATTTCCCTAATTCCTCTCAGCCCACCCCAGACCTCCTCATCTCTCTCCTTTTTCAGGTTTTCATGCTGCCAGATGAGTTTCCCTTCTTAGCCCAAGACCATCATCACCCTTTTGCATTTAGCTGATTAATTGACATTTAATGATTCAATTATTACTAAATGATATATTGAACTGTCTTTGTTGTGAAGGATGAGCTGCAGGGATCACTGTGCAGTGGGGACTGTGGCGGCGGCAGCAGGAGTGTTAGGGTGGAAGTGAAGCGCAGGATGACATGTTCCCCTCCTGTCGAGTGGGTCCTCTCCCGGCATGTGGCAGCCATGCTGCCACCCTTCTATCCCCACCCCATACTTCACTGCTTTGTGGACCCCTTTTCAAAGCTGGCCAGGCTTTGTGCTGAGCCATGAGGGTTTTATTTTGGCAGTGTTGGTAACCAGAGAGTTACAAAATGCCGCCATGCTCTTCATAGTGGGTGCTGCTGTTAACCCCTTGCCTGCTTTTCCCTCAGCAACTCTGATGCTGGGTGCCTGCCCTCTGGAGTCGTGGCGCAGATAAAGACCAGGCACCTAGGCATCCGCAGGTTGCGTTCGCATCAGTAAGCTCAACAGGGCCATAGCCCAGTCGCCCATACTGTTAAATTGCTGGTGTGGCTCCATCTGATGCCCCCCACAACACCACCGGGGAATAGCTCAGGGCTAGCAGATGCCCAAAGGCAGCAAAAGTGCCATGGGCACTGCTTGGGGAGATCGGCTGGGGAAAGGTAAGAGATTCTGGTGGTGTGAGACACGAGCCATGCCGAGCCGATCAGCATCAGGTGCATTTACTTGAGCGGATGAACACCACCAGCGCTCGCACCCAGCGCCATTCCCTCCAGTAGCTGCCCTTGGGCTCTTCTGGTGACCGCAGCCATTTGTGAGGAGAGCGCTGCGGGCGCACAGGAGCTGTGTCACTGCCATCAGGGGTTGCCTGGTATTAACTGATCTGTGGGTTGAGGAGGAGCTGTGCTGCACTCTGAACACAGGCTTGCTGCCTCAGGTGTCCGCCATGCTGCCTGAGGGGTCCGCCATGCCGCCTCAGGTGTCCGCCATGATGCTGAAGCTCCAAGATGTGCTGTGCCCTCAGCAATGGCAGGCCTCCTCCTTCCCTGCCGCTGCATGTGCGTGGTGCTACCAGCAGGAGGTAAGTGTGTGCTCCAGAAGGAAGCTGGCCCACCATGGTGGGCAGGCAAGAGAAACACCCCCAGGCTGAGCAATTTTGTGCAGACTCTGAACGAAAGACCAGCCCTTGGGTGGGTGCTGCCTGGCAAACTTAGGGAGGGCATTTTTCCCTTTTCTGTTAGTAGGAATTACATTGTACACATACAAGGGGGCACTGTGCCCCTAATGAACTGGAAGTCGCTGGCAGCAAGTCGCTGTGTGAAAAAGGGTTTGGCCACTCAACCCTCTGTCTTCAGAGCAGCCCCATTTCCATGCAAGGAAGGACTTGCTTGAAAGCAGCTTGAACACATGAAAAATAGTCAACAGCTGTGAGAAAATAGCCTGTACATTTGTGTTAATTTGATAGAGAAATATACACTCGGATTTAAATGCCACCTTCATTTAATTTTTTTTACAGAAGTGAGAAGGGTAAGAGGATGCTGAAGACAAAACATGCAAAGGAAACCTCAGGTTTGGTTTTAAATAGAGCAAGATATGATGAAGAACTGCACTGGGATTTGGAAGTGCAAGATTGTACCTATACCACAACAAACATTTTAGGTAAGTTTAACTGAGTATCACCATCTTGTATTGGCTCAGTTTTAGTGATGTGCACCCCTTTTTCCTCATGTAGCACAAGTATCGTTTGCCCATGAAATTCACTCTCTCCATGGCTCCAGCAGACACACAGCAAGGTGTTCATACCTGTGTAAGGTGTTTTTGTTGTGAAAGACTGGTTTCCTCGTTCCACAGGGAGAGAGCTTTTACTGACAGCAGCCAACCTCAAGGAGTACAGTTCAAACTGTGGTTTGTTATTACTGAATTCTGTGCTAAACCCAGACTTTGGGAATTTACAGCCTAGTATGCAGAGGGGTTGAGTTGACTTTGACACCAAGTTGGGAAAGGCGCCTCTTATTGACCAAAACCAAATCCGTGTAACTGTAGCTGTTGGTTACAATGCCCTTTGTTGAAAGTGCAGCAACCGATTTCCTCTAAGGCAATTTCCTCGTTATTTTTTGTGTTGATTTTTATGAAAAGGATTTTTAAATAGTTTCAGAAAAATCCATGATTCCAGTAGAAGGTTATGACCCACATACAGGTCCAGAATGTTCATTCATCTGATTATAGTGCCAATCATCTTAGAATGTGTGGGACTGAAAAAAAGAAGAGTCTGGTGCCAAAATCACTTTCAGCTCATAATATTTTTGGTTCTACTTTGTTTGGGGAAAAATAATGGCTTGTGAAAATGCTACATAAATTAAGGAAGTTTTTGGTTCCTTCACATGCCATGTGCCTCACACCTGATCTAGAAGAATTAAAGGCTTATTGATTCTAACTGCCTTCAGCTGTGCCAAGCATCGCCAGCTGTGGAGGTGGATACACATCTTTTAAGAACCAGACTAACATCTATTTGTGTGCTGACAACTCAGAGTGAACAGGTAATCACCATCAGCGTGCTTACTGGCTTTATGTGTTGTCCCACACACATGCATATGTATTTATACATGTGAATACACACAGGTGTTCAGGGATATTCAGGTTCTTATATTCCCTCCTGACCTTCCTGGAGGTACCATAATACAATCCTTAGGAATATTCTCCTGCCTCCACCTCTATACTTGTGATGTCAGAGGAGGAGATGAATAAAGCTCTTCTAGTGTAATACTGTGGTGTAAATAGGCCTTATCTGCCAAGGCAGATACTCCGGGGACACTGTAAACCCATCACTTCGGTCCAAATTCACGAGTAGAATTCAATGCCTAAATATCTTTATTGGTATCAGGAGTCTTTAGCCTTCAGAAAACTCCCTAACCCAGGAATAATAGCATTCTCCTACCAAACAGGGGTGCCTGCATTAACGAGATCACTGAAGATTCAAAGTCCCGTGAGATTATCAGATTCCAAAGAGGCAGAGGCCCCAGACTGATTTCCCTGGTCACCTGTCTGCTAATTTGTTTATTTAGATCACCATATCATTCCTGGTTAATGGCACCTTCAATCAAGTTGTATGCTGTTAAGCAACAGCTTCTCCTTAGCTGACTGCCAAACTATTGAAGTGATAGATTCAGTGGCAACACCATGATACTCAAATAGAGTAGGTGTAAGTACTGCATTACCACGGTTCTCCTGCTTCCGGGTCTGTGTTCTCTCTTGTATTCTTCACTGGATTTGTGTGAAACATCACACAGTGGCTGTGTGTATTCTGTGAAGGGCCAAGTACGTGCCTTGTGAACTGGATGATTTCTTCATCTCAGTAGGACTTGTTTCTTCTCACATGAAGACATGCAAATTTAAGGGAGCATATGTATCTGAGTCTTGACTGATGCCATACTGATGTATGCTATGTGATACTGAAACTTATTTTGTGATGCCAGTGCTCTTGTACTCTCTCACCTGGAAACTGGAAGCAATACTAAGAATTCCTTGTCAAGGATGACTGTGAGGATAGAATGTTTTGAAAGGGGGAGATAACTGTAAAGAGTATTATTTGTTTGGTAGCAAGCAGATATTTTTTTTGCTGTATCCATGAATCTCTATTGCCCTAAAGACATACTGTGGTTCTGAAGGAACTCTGAGATCAATGTTAATACACTGTGACCTGCTTAGGGAAAAAAAAAGAAGATACAAATGGAAGGGGTTATATGCTATACATCCTTAGGAGTGCTTGAGAGCATCAGTGCATACTTCAGTCTCTTCCTTTCTTGGAGAAGGCATTAAAGCTCTTGGTCCATAGATATAAAGTAATAGAAAAAGGAAATTAGGGTATTTAGGTAGCAGTTATTCAATCTAATGTTTTTGGAAGGAGATGTCCTCTCCAAAGAGAGGAAGATGTTAAGTTCCAATGTGTCTGAGCAGATAGATTTTAATGGATTAATCATAGCTGAATACAGAAAAAAGTGCCTTTTTCTGAAAAGTTACCCTTAGTCTGGTGGGGGATCTAAAGACCATTAAAGCTATTAGGCAGGTTTCCAACTGAAACATAGTTTAGACTGCAACCTGAATGCTCACTCCTGAGTATGGAGATTTCTTGATTCATGCCAAACCTTTTTTATTTTGCCATACAAAAAAATGTTTTTTTTTTTTTTTTTTTTTTTTTTCATAACAAACACCAGCAAAAGTGCTAAAAGGCAGCCAGTTTAATTGTAATCTTTCTGTCAGCACCCATTTCTTTGGCCTCAAAAGGAGCAAGCTCCTGCCATGGTTCTGCTGTTCCACATAGCTCTGATTTTAATAAGAACAGGAGGTGGCATAAAGAGAACATAACATTTTCTGCAGGGAGCAACCCATAGCTCAGCATTAATAATGTAGCAAATTAACACTGATCTCTAAGAACTGCTCCTTTGTATGATGACAGCCCGGTGTGCCATATTTCCTACCAACCCATAGTTTATGACTAATACACTGGTCAGCTGTTACATGTACATTCATGTCACAGCTTACCAAATGGCTGTGATGACGGAGAGATTTTCCAGGCTTTACACAGACCTTTTCCTTCCATTTCTCCTTTAAAAGGAAAAAAAAAAAGTTAACTATCAGTCCACCTCAAGCACTTCTTTTTTATTCTCAAACTGCCCCCAGCCCCCTCCCCACCTGTCAGGCTGTGTGAAATCTTTCCAGCAAGACCTAAACACACGTGATATCCCCTTGGATTCATGTTTCATGTGGAATCTCAAGCTGAGAGAGGCCTCAGGATAGAGCACTAACTGACAGGGGGATGGCACGGCAACAGGGATTGTGTAGGCGTGCAGAACTGAGGAACTGGGGCTGCTCAATATGTTTTTAATGAAACTAATAAATACAGCCATTGAATGAACAGAGCTGATTGACAGGGGGAGTTCCTAGATCCCCCCATCCATCTGCAGCCTTTTCAATAGCAGAACAGAATGAAGAAATTTAAAAGGAAACTGGGACATGGATTTTCAAAGAAACGTTACAGAAAATTGCAAGCAAAATGCTGGATAAAAGATAAATTGTTCTTTTTTGACAAAAAGCCTAACAAGGTTTTTCCATGTTCTTTCCACGGAAAAGAATCAAACCCTCTCTCAGAGTTTCCAATGAGCCTACGGAAAGATCAGTAATGGAAATGGAAGCTAATGAAAACTAATGAGAGATCAGTATTTTTCAAATACTTTGAAAAAAATCCAAAGTAGAAATTGGTTTTCATTATCATTTTTTTTTGACAAGGAAAAAATTGCTAGGAAAAATCGGCTCCCCCACTGCTTAAAAAAACCAGAAAGAAGTAGAAGTGAGCTTTGAAATGTCTTGATGATACAGAGGGAGCATTTCCAAGGGAAAATGCAGCCCTGATCTAATTATAGAAAAGGGTTTGAAGCCACACAGCTCTGACCTCATCACACCATACAGGATCAGGCAGCACATTGTCTGCACTGGGCAGAATGTGAGTAGTCAAGTCTTAGGGTAGAAGAGTGTTTGCATTTCCACATACATTCTTTTTTCCTCCATCAGCATGCTGACTGTGTATCCAGTTCTAAAAGATGGGAACAGGGATGATGGATGACCGTGAGGATGACTAAACTGAAATCCCAGTGGTATATGCTGAAGCAGGGAGCTAAGCAGAGGATTTGTTTAAAAATAGGTAGATGGCCAGAAATAAATACTATCAATGTCTTCATACCACAGGCTTAAAAATAATAACAGGTGAAAGCAGAGTGTATGACAGTGGAAGGAGAATTTGACGTAATAGGTGTTTCTGAAGAATGAGGGAGTGTCAAAAATCAATGGGGTATTGTAATACTTACTATTATCTTCAGAGCAAGGACAGGTTAGGTCACAGGGGGGGAAGGGGACTCTGCAGCTGCAATACACCACTGGAGCTATATAGACAAGTTCTAGTAGGTGAAAAAAACCCCAGATAGTAGAATACTTATCTATTAATGGCTGACAAGAAGCAACTGTATAAAATAGTAGTAAATAAAAGGACTGCAGCATAACTCTGAGCAACCTCCTCTGAGTAAGAAGCAGACCAGAGTAGCTTTCCAATAGTAAGATTTGGAAAGGAGGCATTTTCTTCTTAAAAAATACCATATCAAATAGAGAAGCTTGTGAATAAGCCACAGAACTGAGTGAGGATATTCAGAGCCTTAGGCTGAGCAAGAAGGTTTTCACTGAATAACTCATAGTGATCACAAACCACACACAGTAGATTGTAAACATTTTAAAATAGATTTTTAAATCACCTGTCATACCTGCTCCTCTACTTCCCCACCTCACATCTTCACATTACTCTGAAATATTTTCCAAGATACACTTCCTTCTTTTGTCCCCCATCATATCTTCCTCCCACAAAACTGTTATATCGATAGTCCAGCTGTTTTTTTGCTTCTGTGAATATATGCAGAAAATTCCTACACCATTTTACAGATGATAGACCAAGAACGCCTCAAAATATCCCTGAGCTGCTTAACCTTACTTATACTTTGCACATGCTGAAATTAAGGCGTTAAATGGGAACAGGATGTATGCATGTGTGTGTCTACTCCACAGAGGTTTGGGTCAGACTTATGCACAAGTCTTTGTAGGGACAGAGCCTTCAAATGTCACCCCAAAGAAAAAACAATCCTTTTATATTCGTAGTCATGACAAAGATTATTTGTATATGAAAAACAATCTGGCCAGAGCCTGGCTTGCAATGGCTAATATTCTTATTCCATAACTAGGTTAGTTTTCTGGCTCTCTCCTGAATCCCACAAATCTCCAAATTAAACTGAAGAAGTTCAGAATGGGTTTTCTATAACTCTCACTTCTCATTCTGCATCCTAAGTAAATAGGTGTGTCGTGTGCATCAAGCCAAGTGGGCAGCAAAACTGAGCTGTGACAAGTCAATTACAAATGCATATTTCAAGGTCAAAGTCACTGGTATCAATGGAAGTTTTGTCTTAATAGTGAAAGTGGATCAGAGTCCCCTCTGGGCCAATCTGTTGTGATTGCTTGCTCTATTGACAGACTATTCTAGGACGATGAATATCTTTTAGAAGTACAGAAAAAGGAGTCAGGAAGAAAAACAGTAGTAGCATGAAAAATATTTAATTAATTAACCCCCTTCCCCAGGTCTTTCTTTCTTTGTTCCAGGGAACCATCTATTTAATCAGGGAATTTTAATCGGATGAGGTTTTTGCAGATATAGTCAATTGGTACACTGCTTGTCACAAGTTTGGCTATCAAGTGATATGCTTCAGGATTTATGACTCGAATGAACTACCACGCCAGAAACCTTGTGATAGAATGAGCCTCCATGAGTAATTCTTACAAGCACATGAAATGATCTTTAAGGAAGTGTTTAAGTCCTTTCAAGTATCTTTTCAAGTATTTTAAATGAAATAAATACACCCAACCTGAGTTCCTCCAATTCATGAACCACATTTCTAGCATTTTGTTCCTTGGAGTTCAGATCCAAAATCACAACTTCTGCTAACCTTAGGGCTGAACCATATTCCTATGAAAATAAGAATCATTGCATTGGCTTTACAGACAACACATGCAGGCTCTAAGTGATTAAAGCATGAGACCTATTTATTAAAATATTTCTAAAGCATTTGCAACATTTTTCCACATTGGCAATGTGTGGAATATTTTTTGCCATGGTCACAAACACTTAAAATTAGAAGGGTATTCAGAAGATGCCCTGGAGACTTGGGAAGGATAAAGTTTTGCATGGCAGTTTTTCTTACTCATTTGTTTTGTTTTACTTACTATTTGTGCAGTTTCTTGGTATTAATTTATGGATTTCAAAAACATAGTGAAGTGGTTCATTTATAGAAGACAAACATCAATAAAAAAGCCAGGTTCAGTCTTGTGTGTACTTAGTCCTCAGGCTTCCAGAGAAATTGAAATGGCTCAGAAGTACAAATCCCTGTTGAAAAGTTGGGAACGTGCTGCTATTTTTATAACTTATTCCCCCCTTATTACTTAAATAATTCCATCCCTGCCCACACACCATATTTAGGAAGGAGAAGAACTTTGCACACATGCATTAGATATAACAGGGAAAAAAGGGAAAAGGTAACAACAACAAAAAAGAGGAAATGGGAAAAGGGGGAAAGAAACTAGAAAGGAAAACAGAATAAAGAAGGCAACTGTCTTTAATGCTGCCTCCAGTTTGTGAAAGACTTCCTGTTCCCAAGGAGATGATTAATCATGTGCTTGAAGTTAAGCACACACTTATGTGGCTTTCAAAATTGGGTATAGAAGGAAATTGTGTGCTGAGTAGAACATCCTGATTTTATTTCCTAAACCGTCTTCTTGTCTTTAAGATCTTGCCTGTCCTGTCCAGACAAGAACTGGAGAATTGATAATCAGAGGCCAAAATCAATCTAAGCTCTGGAGCAACTGATTGCCAGCAAGGCAAGTGAAGCATGTCTTGTGCTGGGGACTAATTGGTGGAGCTTTCCAGTTGTTAAGGAACCTGCTGGGGAAGACTGTGAAACCCAGCATGTGTATTCCTGACTTTATTAGTAATGGAACAGAAATTGGGAACAGATTCTTTACATTCTTTATATTCATCCTCATTTGCAAGTATCTGGGTGCTAGGAAAAAAAAAAAAAAAAAAAAGATCTTTACTTATATTCTGGTGCCTTTTTATAGCTGGGTAAAAGAGCCTTCATGTGAGAATCAAGAAAAAAACGGCACTGAATTATAAAGTGATATAAATAGCTTTTCTGACCTCAAATATTAGTAGCTCCAGAGTGAAAGAATAGCGCTGTTAAAAAATAAAGGGGCAGAGAGGCTTAAAGTTCACCTACATAATTGCTTTGTGGACATTGAGCATGCAAAAAGAGAAGGCAGAAACTTGCTAAAAGTAGGACAGTGTGATACATAAAGACATTTACCCCTAGGTAAATCAGGCGGAGTCCTCCAGAAATCAACGTGTTGGTGTAAACAGCCTGTAGCAAGATGCGACTCTGAGATAACGTTTGCTCAAGTTACCTCCCTTGTAATTGGAAGGATTGTCTGCTGCAGCCACTTCCTTTTGGCGCTGCAGCGCGAGAGAATAAAGGGAGAATGCCTGAGAACTAATTAACAACTTCACAGCTGAGTGGGTGACATTATTTTGAAATGTAAATGTTTTTGTTGATTAAATCTGGAGCATTAACTCTGTTCTGTGACGGAGGAAGTTTCATCAGAAGTGAAAAAAGAGGAAGCGAGGTGTTGTGGTGTTGTGATGGCCATTGAAATAGCTGATCCGTTGAGGAATGTCCCAGGAATGTACAGAGAGCTGAAAACATGAGCTTTTATATTTGAACTTATCCTCTGCAACTGGAGCTGTGAGAGGCTCTTACTCTCTTCAGATTATGCAGAAAGGAAAAACATGACTTACACTGAACAGCAGTTACCAGTCAGTTTAATGGCAAGACAAATTCCTATTCAGCAAGATCTTGGCATGTTTCACATGGCTTAAACTGCGATAAAATGTAAGTTCTAGTGCAGAACAGGCACAAGCTTCTTCTTAGATCCTTACAGCGGATTTTTGCCTACTCCAAATGCCTGAAGTTCCTATTCATTAAACCAAATTTCTGCACACGTAAAAAGACATGTAGTGAATTTAGACACCTTCCCAATTGACCTGCACAACAATAATCACCTGATCTGAAAACCCACTGAAAGGTGTATTTTTTTATATACAAGGTCAAATCCTAACCTGATTATAGAGAAGGATGAAGGGAAAATGTTGAAGTTTCCAAAACAGCCATGGTAACAAAGCTATCCTTTCAAGACTTTGAGTCCTGTGGTGTGCATTTCTAGATCTGAAACATGAGGTCAACTTCCAAACAACCTCTCCTTGACCTATGCCAGCGAGCCAAGACCACAGTATTTGAGTTTTGCAATCCACTTTTCTTCTATCTTCTTTCCAAGTTCATCAGGAGAATTCCCAGATATTTTACCAGAAATCAATATCTATCTTGGGAGAGTTTTCTATGAAATGCAGTTACACATATATTGAATGACCAAAGGACCAATCAGATCATCTGAAGTATTACTCCATAGCTATGCAGCTCAGTTACCCTATCAAAAGTACCACAGTCTGTGTACTACAACTGTCATGTAAAGAGTGAACAGTGTTTTTCATGATGTTTGTGGTGAAGGCTTTGGGTAAGTTGGCCAAACTTGCAATTTTCGGGTTATTTGCAGCTCCACTACAGTGAATACTGCATAAGTTCTTGAGCTACAGAGAAAATCTATGTGTTATTTGTAAAAATGAGCCCCTGGAAGTATGGGAAGGCCTCACTATATATTGGCTAGAGCAGAAAATAATTCCTCCTTCTTGTTTATCAAGAATCCCACCATCTACTTGACTCATTCTGTCCAGATACAGAGTCAGGCTTTATTTAACCCATTCAAATAGAACCTTCATCTTCAACATGAAAAATGTAGGCTTGTGTTATGGTAGTACCGAAAATAACTAATTAGGGGCAGGGTACCCATTACACTAGGTGTTGTACAAACTTCTGAAGGAAACTATCTGTGGTAAAGATGTTAAGTTGTTCACTTCTAGTGTAAGAGAAAGCATCAGCACCCAGAGCACAATAGAAGGAGGCAGGGAGTTAAGGGAATGCATGGTTATAGAGACCAGGTTTGAGAATGCAAAATAGGTTAAGATTTTGAATTCTCACCCTTTCTGAACCTAAGACCCAGGAATGGGATGCCAGTAGGATAGGTAAGACCACGTTCCTTTGATATACCTGGTCTTGTCTTCTAGGTTTATCAACTGACTAGCAGTTCTTTTCACTGCAGAGTTAGGGAAGTGAAGAAAAAAAGATCCCAAAAGACTGAGCATACCAGATGCTTTTCATGTGTGTTTAGTATAGCATTATCCAAAATTACTTATACCCTCTCAAACAATGCTAGCTCTAGGAAAATCTAAATATTGACACTCCAGTAATGTTTGCCCAGCAATCAGTGAGTGTATACAGCACTCAAGGCATCTTTGTTACAGGAATCAATTAGGAAAATGGAGAACTGAGGTCCTCCAATTAGAAGTATATGATGAATGCTGGCATTATTGAAAATGTCCAGTCTGCAAATCTTTCTGAAGCCACACATTTATCTGCTTCTCTGTTAGTCCCTGTTGAAACTTCCACTCCAGTTGACTACCTCCCAGTACCCATGCCTCCATTTTAACATTACCTCCCACATGTGAAAACGGATGTTTGTCACATTAGATCCACACAGCATCCACCTGTTCTGCCTCCAAAGATGATCAGTACCAACTTTATAGAGAACAGAATACTGCAGCTGAGGAGATGGTGAAAATGTTCCCAGGGAATGTTTCCTCCTATTCCCAGTAACTGTACAGTGTCCTGAAATAGACTTCATATGCTTTAATTACATGACATCCATCTTCTTCCTGCAAACACTTGTTTCCTTCTGTCTGCTAGGCTGATGCTAAGGTTAGTCTTCCTGTGTCCCAAAACACTGAGATTTGAAAATAAAGGGCTGCAGCCTTGAGTAAGTTCTTCTTCGCCACTCAGTACCACCACCAAGGCAAAGGAGTTGGCAGTTCCTCTCCGCACAGCAGGGTCTGGAGTTCCAGCTCTTTTGCGTCACTGGAGCACTCAAAGCAGTTAGAGGTCAGTGACTCAGTAAATGAAAGCTGGTTCCAGTTATCCGTGTTTGCAGCTCATGGGATAGAACTTCTTATAGGAGGGATTCAGTGACAAGTCTAAGTGACTCCATCAGGAACAGAGCATTAGGGTTTTTTTCCTGTATGCTATTTTCTCATTCTGTTAACATTCACAGATGTCTCAACATGTAGCATTCTTCCATTACAGCCTCTGTAATTTGTCACTGCTTCACTGAGGACAAACATTTGCTGTGGAAAGATGAATTTGATTGGCTTGTTTTTAAGACCATAGGTTTTTCTTCCTTTCTGATAGCTTCATTACTGGTTTTGGCAGCTGAGTCACAAGGACATGTTACACAAAAGGTATTTACAGTATAATGAGGTTCAATGGAGTTGAAAGCTAAAGTTCATTAGCTTCACATTTAAGACTATTAGAGCAGAGAGGCTATAGTGAAACATTGTGTTTGTCATTTGCACAGTGTTTCTGAAAAGCAAACAGCATAGATTCTCTGGACACTCACAGGCTCTTTCTAGCCTTGCAGCTGATTTTCACTTGCAACAGAGTCCGATATTGCAGAATGGAGATTGATTGAACCATTCAGCACGGTGTCAGCGAGTGTATCTAACCTCTGCTCTGACCATCACCAAAGCTACCGGGAAAATGAATCAGGAAGGATTTGAGCATAAGATGGTGTCTGCACCATCGTGACCATGCAGTTGCTAAGGATGTGATTAGTACTCCTATTGCAGGAACAGGAGACTTAATTGCTGTGTCCTCATTCGATTTCTCTAGGGGATTACCTGTTTGACAATTCTACAAGACAAAAAACACCCCTGCCTCTTGAATTCACAGCATCTAAAACCAGCACCTGCTTGACTCTGGACATCTTCGTTATGAAACTACAACACAAAATTTGTTTCCACTAAGTGCAGCAAATGCAATACCAACAGTTGCCTTTTTTCCTCCCTTTTTGGCTGTATTTCCCTCTCTCATGCACAACACACACTTACTTGCTCACTTCCCTCTGGAAGTTTGAGGGCCTCTTTGTTTTTTTATGTAAATCTGATATTCAGCTATTAAGCTGAAGAAGGCTCAGGGAAATGAACTGAAATGTCTAGTGAGAAGAAAAATGCACTGTAAAGATGGGATTAAAGAAAAGCTCAGGGTAATAAAGATTGATCACTCAATCTGTCCGTGGCCTTAAATAAAACTGAGTGAATTTAACACGTTAGGTTACAGTTGAGGAGCTGAGTGTTTCTGTGGTTATAATATAGTTTCAGATTATCATGGGGAGCCATTTATGTATTTCTGCATTTGTGAGTCATATAGGCAGTCCCTTTATGTGAGTGAAAATATGTTTATTTTTCCCACTCCCTGCTGTTGTGTGCTCTATTAATATCACACTAGTTGAAATAGATGAGTACACTAGAAACTATTTGGTGTTGAATTTGTTTTTCAGATTTCTTTTTCTCTTCTTTTTCTTCTTCAGGCAGCTATTTTTATAAACCAGTTCAGAAGCCCCCAGGCACTTTCCATACAAGTTTTCCTCAATTTTTGAAACACAGGGCTTAACCCTGCAATAACAATCCACAAGGATGCAGTAGCCTACAAAAGTCTGATGTCTTTTATCCCTTTCAGACAAGATGGAGGTGACACAGTATTTCCCTAGCTTTTTGAAACAAAGCACCAGGCACACAGAAGTGGCCCCAGTTCCAAGTGCTCCTATTTGATTAAAATAAAAGGAAAAAAGGGCTAGAACCTGCAAAAGAGAAGCTAAACTGAATAGGAAAGGAATGTTGCTGTGAGATAGACTGTTCGCCATAGTTTACCAACAACTACGTTCACTATCTTACCTTTCCTCACCAAGGACATTCCTGGTAGCTGCTGCCACAGATGCTGCTGCCCCTTTCCTCCTGGCAGATGCTAATAGGACACTGATAATTTGACCCTTTTAATGCTCCCCATAACCTCTTGCAGTTGTTTCTCTTCGGTTTCCCTTTCACTGGCTCTGTTTGGGTTTTAGTTAAGTATGGGCACTCCAAGCAGGAAGCTGGTGCCATGTCATGGTTGGTGCTCTACATACAGACTGTAATGAGGATACTAAAGAGCTTATTATCTAAGGAGATAGTGCACAACAGGTTTGCGAAGGAAAAGGGGGAGAAAATAATTGTGAAGTCAGCTGAGCTGACTGATTCCCAACTGAGGGAGGTAACTGACAAGACTAAAAGTTCAAGAGCTGGAAACAGAGGACCTCATTTTCAAATCTGACTTGGCTATTCTCGCTCATGCTGAAATGATGGGAGATTAAAGCACCTGTACTTGATGGAGATGCCCTTGCCGTGATGGAGGCAATGAGATTGTACTGGGGCTCCAGGCAGTTATCTAGGAGCTCCTGAACTCACATAAACTGGATTTTGCTATTATTTCCGCCTGTAACAGCAGCAGGATGGCACTGAAAAGAAGATGGTCTTCACACCCTCAGCCACCATGACCCAGTTAGCTTGCAGCAGACATCAATCAGGATGTTTGCATCTGCCCGTGACTGAGCAGCAAGCCTGCTCTAGTGCCCCTGACTTGGCTTTTGTTTTGGCCCTCATTTGTCTCCCTGTTACGTGTCACTCTCTCCTTATCCAGCATGGCCCTGACCTCCTGGTGTTGATCTTAAGAGCTACAGAAATAGAAATTAATACATAAATCCTTCCACCTTTACAATACAGGAAGGGTGCGCTGGTCATGACCCCATGATGCATACTCCCACCCTCCCCTGGAATCTTCAATCCTCACTGCAAAAGAGATACTGAGTTGCCAGAGTGGGTGCAGGAAAAGGCAGCAAAGCTGGTGAAGTGCCTGGAGCACAAGCCTGAGGAGAAACGGCTGAGGGAACTGAGGTTGTTTAGTCTGGGGAAGGCTCAGGGGGGACCTTATCACTCTCTACAACTACCTGAAAGAAGGTTGTAGTGAGCTGGGAGTCGGTGTCTGCTCCAAAATAACAAGCAGTAGGACAAGAGGTGACAGCCTCAAGCTGCGCCAGGGAAGGTTTAGATTGGATATTACAAATTGTTTTTTCCCTGATAGGGTGATCAGGCTTTGGAACAGGCTACCCAGAGAAGTGGTAGAATCACCTTCTCCAAAAGTGTTCAAAAACTGTATAGATGAGGCCCTCAATGACACGGTTTAGTGGTGAACATGGCAGTCCTGGGGTAACAGTTGGACTTGATGATCTTCGAGGTCTTTTCCAACCTCTCTGATTCTGTGGTTCAATGGTGGAATGTATATTACCATCTTTTGAATACAACCCCACCAGGTTTCTTCTTGTGAGCCTCTGTCTCTTTGTTCTTATGTTCTTATGCCTCTTTCTTCATATGTTTTGGTTCAAATACCATCTTACATTCTTGCCTCTGCCAGTGGGAGGGCACTAATTTTGAAAGGGTGTTAATGGTCTATCATTTTGTACCTGTGTTAGGTATATCAATGAAAGTGTCAGCTCTTGCAAAGATACCACTGGACAGGGAGGAAATGTTATATAAAGGTGTGAAGAGCTACATAAACTACTCTGCTGGCTTAGGCAAACAGAAAAAAGACATGAGCAAGCTTGCAGGAGAGGAAATCTAAAAAGACCAGGCACGCACAGGGAGTGAGAGATAGGAAGAACAGATTAGAGGAAAAAGCATGAAATTAAGGACAGCTACATTGGTGTCAGTCCTACTTTCCTGGAGTCCAGCAGAGATGTGTCAGTGGCTACAAATAAGAGCAAGACATGAGAACTTATGCTCTCATTGCCTACCACTTACATTGAATACGCTGATATTATCTCCTTCCTCAGTCACTTTATTCATCTGAGAAAACAAGCCTGGTAAAGCCGTCATATCTTCCCCAGGAACAAGTCAGCAACATCTGAGTGCTTTTGATCTAGGTCAGAAATTTCCTCTGGTGTTACTAGCAAAATCAGTGGTATCACCTTATGACTCATCTTGTACAGCAGCAGTTTTTGATGGTGTCCTGCTTTCTAATGCTGCATATCTTTAAATAAGTCTTTTTCCAAAGTCCTCAGGCCCTAGGAAGCCAATTTATAACACATCTCTTTTTAAATACAGGTGCCGGAAACCCACACATTCAGCATGTCAAGCGCAGGAGCTTGACATTACCTTAAACCTGTGTCTGAGATCCTAAAACTAAGCAGCAGAATTTTCAAGAGGGATGAAATCCAAAGAGCTTCAACCCCTCATCAAGAAATGATGTATTTGGTCCATTTGAAAAGCCAGAAAATAACAAGAGACAGAGCTTGTTATGCAGAACTCATTTTCTAGCCTTTGTGAAGTGTTTTACAGCATTTTACACTGTTTTCTCTTTAGAGTGATACCCATCCATTAGAGGACCGGACCAGGGTCCAGGAATTTTCAGCATCTCTCATTGTTGACCTGTTCTCCTGGCTGCAGTTTCACCTTCTATAAAATGAAAGGTGGGAAAGGAGGATAAAATTGTAAGGGAGAAATAAAGGAAATTATAGTCACCAGATTTATGAAGCTGACTGAGATCTCCTGAAGAAAAGAAGACAGGACAACCAGCAGTTATTATGGGGCATCATATTCATACCGTATTAGAATGTGTACAAATAGGCTTGGCAGAGCCTCCACATGAGAAAGAGGCTGTGAATTCGTTCCTATATTTACACAGGGATGTAATTATAATTATCATAAGACTGCACAGGTCTGTTGTAATGGGAGAGAAATTGCTGCTCTATTGACTCTGTCATCTAACCATCTCTCTGCCCCATAAATCATTGCCCATTTACATTGTTCTGCTGGAGAAACTTCTGTTACTGCTCCAAAACCATAAAAAATAAATCTATGCTGCCTGGCTTTTGGAGAGCACACAATGGCTGTGCCTGGAAAATGACATCCCTGAAAACTCTTTATACTAACAAAGATGCTCCTTCGATCAGGGCTGATCCCAGGAGGCAAGAGCATTCAGCATTTCCTAGCTCAGGATCGCAGTGGTAGGACTGGGCCTTGGGGTTTGTTTTGTTTTGTTTTGTTTGTGGGTTGTCTTTTTTTCATGACCAGCTATCTCCTAAGCAACAAAATGGGCAGGAGGAAAAATAGCAACTAGGTTAATAACAGAACTAGGGGAAATCCCAGCCTGAGTCATTGTGGGAAAGGGAATTAGCAGTCCCCTTGAGCCTTGTGACACTTATTCAGTAGAAAAAGTTATTCAAGAATATCATCCTGTCACCTGATGAAGACGTGGGTATGTGCTTAACAGGTCTTCCTGACTGTAGAGCAAAACTCCTTCCTTGCCATGCCTTCTGCTTGCTTTTAAAGAAGCAGTATTTTAACAACTGAAGAATGAAACAGTCCTCTTTTCAGCAGGAGCTAAATTCACATAGAAACCAGATTATGCTCCCAGGTTGGCTTTAAATGGGAAAAAAAGCCTGGCCTTTCTACATTGCTCTTGCTTTTCAAGCCACAAATGTAAGCAGAATCTGACTTTTTAGTCACTTCCATCAGAGCAGCTCCTGCATAGCTTTTAGCTTTCTCATTTCTCTGCATAGGCCTCATCTGAGATCTCTTATCAGGGGGATGTGGTTTTTTTAGGGCTGACACTTGCTTTATCTCCAGGCATTCATGCTTATTCTCTAAAGCAAATTTCTACAAAACAAGGCTGTTCAAGTGTGTAGTGAGTGCAATAGTCAGTTCTGAGTTAACACTGCTGCAGGAAGTGCTATAACAAGGTGCATTGGTTTGTTCAACTTCCCAAAGGATCAAAGAACCCTTAGAACACCCTTTGGCTGAATATATGTCTGAACATATACTGATTTATGTAGGTGCCTCCCTTGCTCTAAATGCCCTACAGGTTCTTGCCTATTTTCAAGAGCTTTCAGTATGTACATTAATTAGCATGCAGTGCATGTTATATGTTGATATTGGCTCTTCTTGTGCATGACTACATATTACATGGTTTCTCAGCATTCAAGCTTCTTTTCTTATCATCCTCTTGCGGTTTGGTTGAGACCTTTTCATGTTGGTAATGCAATTGAGTCAGCTATGTCTAACAATCCTCATCACGTTCACAGAAAACAATACTACAACCAAGCAGCAGAATTAATGAAGTCTGGTTTCCTCTGAAATTGTGTCCCTGCCCACACACAGTCTGTAACCCACTTCTCTATTTCTATCATAAGTGTGCCAAGAAACACTCAATTTCCTCTGCGCTGCCCTTGCAGAGCCCCCATCAGCCCCTTTTCAAATGATAACTAATTACTGACTTCATTGCACACCCCTTTCCTTCTTAAAGGTGCTAACATGGGGTCTGTATTCCTACAAGGTCTATATTCCTACAAGGTCTGTACTACAGACCTTGCAGGAACTTCTTACTTTTGTGACCTCTTTCCCGTTGCCAGTCTGGCTGAAGGCAGCCAGCTGGTTCATGGGTTATCAAGGAGAGGCTGAGAGAAGACAGTATGATCTCTCAGGCCTTATTTTTTTCAGGAAGAGAAGATTAAAAAAGGTGACTAGAGCCCAAATCTTTACCTCTATGGACCTGGGTTTTTAGGGGCATATTTACTCCACAGAACTGATTTTGCTGAGGAGTTGTTGTGTATACTCCTGCATATTATCTAATCATCACATTTTACCATCCTCCTCTGAGGACAAAAGAAATGTTTTGGTACAGTGGTTAATTTGTCTAGTTGGCTGTGAGAGACTGGGAGCTGAATTTAACCAAGGCAACAATTCCCTTCTTTTTTAAGCTCTTTGGAAGTTGCCAGGGACCTTGTCTGACTCCTGATTCACCTCCCTTACTGCTCCCCATCTTCTAAATTGGCACATGTAGCCAACAGTCCCTGCAGCCCAAGGAGTGGATGGCACGGCTTCCTGTCAGGCTGTCAACATAGTTATTTTAATCAGACAGGGATTTGTTGCTGAATGAAAGAAACTTCCCCCAGACCTCTTTCAAGTGAATGGTCTCCACAGAATTCCCAACCCAAGCTGTCGTGGGAAACTGGGTAAAAAGGTTTTAGAAATCAAGCTTGGTCTCCAGCATGTTAGGATTTACAGAGTCAGATCCAGCATCAGTAAGGCCAGGAGAAGTTTGACTATGGACTCAGTGAGTGCAGGATTAAGCCCATTGCCACTCTGCTACCATGGTAACACAAACCTCAGAAATTTCTGAGACGTTGCTGGTGTGCTGGACTCATTTCAAGCTTAAATTTGTAATAGTCTGTATAGCAAGCTTAAGATTGCTATTGAAGTTACAGGTGACTACCTTTTCTCCTAAAATGTATTAAATAATATATATATTTACATTTTTATATTTTGGGTTTGCAAATCCTCTTCTTTTTCATTAGAAAAAATGACTGGCCAGCACAGAGGATGATTTCCCTTTGAGCAGCTTCTGTTTCCACCCTCACGTTTGGAAAACGCTGCTGCTGTTTAGTGAAGAGCCCTCTGAGACATTGGCTTTCCGGGAGGTCAGAACTCCTCACCCCCTTGCTGCAGTCTGCTCCTGACACATCATCATATGAATGCTTCTGGTGGGTTCCTTTAACGTGTCCGTGTGTTCGGAAGCTGAGGATGAAGTGGAGTCAGTAGTCTCACAGAATACTGTAACACCATGTCAACATTTGAGTTTAGTCCTCTAAGTAAAACCTACTGCACTTCATATAGAAATTAAAGGTCTCTCTCAAAAAAGTGTGACCTTTGAGCCGGGTATATTTCACTAGAATAACGGTTAAACATACTATTAAATGATTTCCATGGTTTTTTTTCTGTAGAAAAGCAGAATGATATATTTGCACTACATTACTAAAAATACTGTGTAAGAGAAATGTGATAGGCAAAGCATACTGATTAGCTGTAGGATTCTATGTGTTTCTATAGTAGACCTGTGCTTAGAAACAATTCCTTTTGCTGTGAAGTCATTTTTCATTTAAAATCTCGATGGCTCTGTTTGAAAGCAACAGGGTTGTGAGTATGTCACCAACTGAGATTCTAAATATCTGGGACCATTCTGTGTTCTGGAGTCGATCTTGCTAGGTGCACTTAGGCAAGTGGTTTTCTTACCCCTCAGTTCACATGTGCCTTGTTGAGTAGTTTCTCTTGCTACTAAGATTTTCGATAGTCATGTGGATCTCACTGTGCTGGTGTGACTGAAAATATGATAGCCACATGAAAGGTAATGTTTCTGCTGTTCACCACCACAGAATTCCAAAATAGTTCTGCAGTAGTTGCCATTGTATTTGATTATTCAGGGAGATGAAATAAATGGTGTCTATCCCTGAAAGTTTACACTATGTGAAACTGCCGGTTTAACCTATTCAGAAAATAAATAGCTTTTTATTTCCTGGTCACTTTTTCATCCACATAATCCCTCTGAGAGGGCCTTTACCTGGCAGAGGACGGAAGAATAGCATAGCTGGATCAGTGGGACTGACCAGCCTGCCTAATTTGAGTGAGCCTGACCATAGAGCAGGTGTAGAACAAGCCTTGTCTCAAGCAGCTATATTAGGCTAAAGAACTCAGCTGGAGTTCCTGATTTTTCTTGGAAGACAGTCAAAGAGCTCAATCTTCTGCTGAAAGAATGCATATGATAGATACAACATCAGATTCCTGGTAGCCTGGTCAAAACCCACAAGCTGAAAAAAAGCTTCATGACCATCTTATCCGTACAGTCTAAAAGAAGTGACAGGTTCTGAAACTTACTCTTTTTCAGTCCCTGTAACACTGTGGGTCACAAGACAGATAATTACTGGGTGAAGCCAAGTGATTGTCTCTAGATCCTTGAGAGTCCATGGGATCCACTGAAGTAACTAAGACAAGTAAGACTTGCTAAAAAAAATCCAACTATGTATATTAAGAAATACATATATTTTTAAAATATATCTATTTTCTGTGCTGAACAGTCATACATATTGGAAAAGTTTGAAAACTGAAGGTGAAAGTGCAACTTCACAGTTTGAAGGGGAACAGGGAAGAGGAGGGCTCAAGACTTTAATAACTCAACTAGTCAACCATCCCCAGAAATTCACTCTGGAGTGCAATCCTAGGTGACAAATAGTTTTTCAGTGGCCTTTTTTGTCACTTCTAACTTCTCTGATTCCACACATTTCCATGTCATTTAAATAGAACAGGGTTTCTATCAATCTCTTGATCTGTTCTCCTGGCACACTCAATGACAGCTCTATGTGCAGATGGAGCCAGGGGAGTTTTACTGCCTTTTTTTTTTACTAAAAACCATGTCCAAACTGCTTTTGAATTCACTACTTCTCCACCCCCATCATTCTGCTACCTCTTCCCATTTCTTTGCTGCTTACATTGCCTGACGTTTCTCCCACTTTTAAGATAGATGCTTTATGTTATAACATTTCTCATGCACTAAAGAAAGTGCTAAGTCAAGCATTTACCAGAGCTGGAAGACCTAACCTTCCTCCAATTGGCACAGCCATCTTATAATAGCCATCATGTTGACTTTAAGTATAGATTATTATTATTGAGCTTGTATTACCTTGGCTGTTTGCCCAGTATGTCCTTGATAACTCAGGGTCACAAAAAATGAATAATACTCTGGTCCTACTCAGCAAGACATAGGATCAGCATGATGAAAATGGCTTTAGCATTCAAGAATCCTTTAAATTTGGCACTCCAGATTGAATTAAAAAATGGTTCAGATTGCTTTCCATGAATAATTGTCATTAACCCTTATTCACCTTCTTGCCCCTTCCCAAGACTATTATTGATTCCCAGTTGCTTATATGCAAAGAATCTCCTTGGATAATGTTTTGTGGGTTTAAGGAATTAACAAGTTTATGAAATTAATGGGACCATATAGGTAGCGGACAAGAGACAGCTGGGTAGATTTCTCCATGCACAAGTAGCTTGATACCTGCCTTTGAGATGGGAGCAATGCCAAGAAACACATTTTGGCTGTGCAACCTTGTGCAATCATTTCCCCACAGAATTACATGATTCTGGTATGGAATGGCTTGTCATCCCTGAGCATGACCCTTTTATAATATTTCCTAGCCAACTGCTTGACACAGAGCTGGCTTTCCCAGAGTTTTACCTCTAGGTAATGATCTCTTTGGGTGTTTTCAAAATCACACTGTAATTTGTTCAGGTCAAAGTCACAGGTAACTGGGGAAGCAAACAACAGCGGATACAGAGAGTTCCAATATCACAAGTATTCAACCACATGGGACAGTGCTTTTCCCAAGAAAGATTTATTTTTCAAGTAGAAGCTAAGCATACTCCCCCCAACCACTTTAAACCTCCCCAGCCCCCCCAGAATCTTAATATATTTCTAACTAGGTAGCTTGGAGGGGCAGAAAAAAGTCACAACATGCAAATCTAAAGAATATGCAGAAAGAGTGACTGAAGTGAGAAGAGAAAATGTGAAGTAAATGCCTTTCTCATAGATTCATATGTTTCTCTTTAGTTTAGAAACTAGGAACACAGAATTAAATGCAGACTTACTTTTTGTGTGTTAGACAAGGGCACTGGATGGGGAATCCTTGCTACAATCCATTCATTGACCTGCCCTGGTAATAACAGTAAATGACATAAAAGAATGTACTGCAACCTTAGGATGGAAACTTCTGTTATGTGAGTCTGGCAACTAGACTTTTACACCCAATTATCACTGAGTGTGCTACCTGGTTATGCCTGTGCTCAGTATCTCCCTCATTAAGTTTAGTCCTTCTTCCGCCCTGCGTCTCACTAATCAGAGCTAAGTAACATTAATCCTTTTCCTCCTCAGCCCTCTCCCACATAAAGATGTATGGGGGTTTGGGAACAGAGCGTGTATTTTCAAAACAAGGGCTCTCTCTTTTTGACACTCACACAGAAGAAGCTAAAGCTGGGAAAAATTGCATTATTAATCCATCTGTGACATACCCATTTCCTCTTTCCCACTGCTAATGCCAGTGTTACTTACACCTTTTTCAGCACAATAGATTTCCATCATTTTCACAGATGCTCTCCCTCCTCTAGGGATTTTTCCACTGCAATTGGTACTATGCGATTCTAACCACCTCTCCCTGAATTACATTACCTTCATTTGAAGCATTCCCATGTAACAGAGTGCAGCTGTGATGCAGTGTACCTTTGGGCAGTATTCTGAAGTGAATTAAAAGTATGAGCATGACACTGCATTTGCTCTTCCTGCTTGCCACTGGCTGCCTTGTGAATAGCACGTTCATATTGTTTGCCAACTTGCAGAAAAGAAGCTGTTTTTTTGAATGCCTACTGTGCACATACACAGACAATGTGAAATTTGGCAGACAGGAGCAAGTTATGACAGGTTGTTGTCAAATTAGTTGTTTATATTTTATACCAACAAGAATTTTGTACCATCCAGATTAATTGGAAGGAGGATGAAGGAAGTATAAAATGCATTTTAGACACGATTTTCATGAAGAGTAACCAAGTTTGCTAATTCTAATGCCAAATCACAACTTCTCTTTATTTTTTCTTATTATTGGTTCCCTTCCAGCTTAGTGGTAATGAAACCAAAACAGCCTTGGCCAGCCATTTATGTGGAAGGAAATTGTGAGCACAGCATGTCTCATCAAAGCAATGGGCTCTGCTGTGGTTTTTTGCGCATGGTGTAACTAGACATCCCATCTAGTCAAGAAAATCCAGCTCTGGATGAAGCCAGAAGAGACAGGGAATGAAACAAAGCTTATCAGGACCACGAATACCAACAGGTTCTAGGCTGAGAGAACCAAAAAACCCGCTCAGAATACTTCGATTTCCCTTCAGAGCCTGTCTCTTCAGTCTGAGGTAGATCCCAGGCTACTTTGGAAAAATGCATGTTTGGCTAGAGGGATTTGGAACACAAATAGCTAGGTCTTTGGCTGTCATAAATCAATACATTTCCATTTACAACAATGTCTGCAGCTCACTGAAAACATCTTTCTGTTTTTCTGAGTAGGTTTGCTCCAGTTAAGCCTGCTTCCAGTTTTCATATGTAGTCTAAAATGTTCAAGTCTGTGAGTTTTTAACTTGGAATAGAATCTTGCACAAAAGAACTAATGTTTGAGTGGATTTCTGGAGCATAAGCGTTTTGCCAGGTGGTAATTACTCGCATTGCAAGTGCTTCACCAGGAAGATCAACCGACAGAGTTGTTTTCCACACTCCCCTCAAAACTATAGGTTTTTGCTCATCCATTATATGATGCTCTAAAGATTGAGGCTACACACATTCATTTAATATTACAGTTCCCTCGTGGTATCTTCATTTTTCAGTGTTGCTGACTTGTTAGGAACCTGAGGACTGAATCAAATTAACATAGCATGGAGGAGAAATTAACAGAGAGGGGAGCTCCTGGTGTGAAATGGAATGAGACCACTGATGGCCCTGTCTTCAATCTATATTTTTGTATGACAGACAAAATGTTAACAAGGATAATACAGAACACTGTTGCTCAGAACTGTGATGCCCTTGTTTCTAACCAATAATCTGAATGACCCAAAGTAATTAATCCTTTACAATACTAATTATATAATAAAGCAAGCATGATTTGAGTATGGGAAACAAAAGGAAGGCATGTGGATCTTGTCAAAATTATTGGGGAGAAACAACCCCAATGAATAAAAGAATCATATAGTTTTGCATGTGTCAGAAGTCACACTGTTGTGTAGGTAGGATAACGCTGTGCTTCTGCTAACATACAGTAAGTCAGAATGCAGCTCTTTCCATATTTCATCATAAAGCAAAACCTGGCAAGGGTCAGAGAAAGCAACAAAGGAATGCAGGAGAGAGAAAGCCAGGCAACGGATTCATGAAGTAAGGGACATTTCAGTAGAGACATCCATACTATGTTTTTCTTTAAAATTTTCCTTTGCAAAACATGGTTGATGAAATACACCCTCTCTGCAGTGGTTTTTGTCAGCCATACATACCACTATTTTACCATCACAAAAGGTACTCAGAGAAGCCAGCAAACTGGGAGGGTGTGTGAAATATATAGCCCATGTAATGTTTGTAAGGATCAACTTGCTGCAGTTTTGGCCTGTTAGTGGTTGTGGCTTGCTTGTGCAACAGTAGCTCCTAAAAGGGGCTGTAAGCACTCACTGCAGGACATCTGCTCTGCAGTGATAGTGGAGCAAGGTGCTGCTTCCACTTGTGGTTTTACTATGCAATGTGAGCTAGTCATTGCTGATAGATCCAAGGAGCTGTAGGACCAGGCATGATCAGTGTGCTGGCACTGATTCTTCTAGATAATGCTAGCTAATGGTTTGTCATGGGTTCAGTAGTAGCAGTCATTTTTCCCCTTCTTGGTAGCTGGTGCAGTGCTGTGTTTTTGACTTGTGGCCTGAGAACAGTGCTGA